>JBBPCY010073007.1:27500-31217 GCA_037974405.1 Brachyalestes nurse
GTGATTGGTTGTTGTGTATGAACTGATTTGCATATAACACACAACATAGTAATCATAATTAAATATGAATAAATGCATGTGGTTAAAATCTTATAAATTATAAAAGTCAGGATATTAGACACCTGAAAAAATAGGTGTTTTATATATATATATATACAGGGTGCAGCAGAAATAACTCCCACATTTCTAAAATTCGCTGTGGGGTCCCCAAAGCAGGTAGAGGGGTACGGTCTGTTCCGTTAGGTACGGTATATAATAAAGTTTTCAGTCGTCACCATGTCGTGGTCAGGTGAGCATCAAGGCTTTGTAGTGGAGGCTTTTTTCAAAAATGGCGAATCTGTAGCTGCGACCACACGCGGTTCGGGCGAATGGTCCCCTTACGCGAGGAACGTAACCCCCGCGAAAAGCGAGGGATTACTGTATGTGTATATAAATATAATGTTTCCCTAGCATTATATATAATGTTTCCCTAGCTCTTAATGTTTTCCTAGCATTCCCTATTTCTCTCTTTCTTCATGTTTTTCTCTGGTTCTCTCTCTCTCCTTTGGTCTCCTCTCTTACTTTCTCTAAGCAGTTTAATGCTTCTGCAGGTGTTTTGGTCTTTAAAGCGGATTATTCTGCCTTAAATCTCGACCTTTGCATTTTGCCTTCCCTTGCAATAACCAAATAATCAGACTCACACCTCAGTGAGTAACAGTGTGTGTGTGGGTTGTGGGGGTTCTCAGTATTTATGGCTGTGGGTTGTATTTGGTTAACTCTGATTGGACAGTGTGATTGATTGTGCAGTAGATCACTTCTCAAGTGACAAGAGTTTGAATTCCACTTTAGATCTGTGTGTGTTTGTGTGTGTGTGTGTGTGTGTGTGTGTGTGTGTGTGTGTGTGTGTGTGTGTGTGTGTGTGTGTGTGTTTGTGTGTGTGTGTGTGTGTGTGTGTCTGTGAAAAAGTGTTTGTGCACACATGTGCATACATCACCTTTACAGTGACAGTTCAGAGTTCAAGGTCTATTAAAATGCAGCACACACACACACACACACACACACACACCTGAATAAGCCACAAAGGTGCTGTAATTTCAGCAAGACTGCAGAAAGAAGACCCATGCAAATTATGTACCACAGAGTAGCTGACCTGAGGATGAACTCATATAATGATAAAGAACATCTAAAAATCCATATTTTCAGACAATTTATTTCTTGACAATTGTCAGTTTAAGTTTGCAAATAAGAGCTTCTGCCTCGTCCCCAAGTCAATTAAATTTGGCCCCTGCATTATTACCTTGTTTTGTAGGTCTTCAGTCTGTAATTACACTGATCTTCAATTAAATATAGCTCACAAAGTCAAGTCTTGATGCATTTAGTGTTTAAATAACATAATAAACAAATATACAGCATCTTAAATTTCACATTCCACGGCACTTAATTTTTTTTTGTCAACTAGAGAAAATCTGCTGAAAATGGGATGTAAATGCTTATATTAAGCTAAAGAATCTGCAAAGCTGCTAGGTAATATTTCTTGAAATGAGCACAAAATAAGCAATAATATCTAGATCAAAGATTTTTGCCTTAGAATTAGATAATTGCAGAGCTTCTGGTGGTCAAACTGCCCAACCATGAGTAAGCTCACTGATGTCTGTCTGGATTTCATCTTTTCTTGAATTGTTTTTGATTATTTTTGCTTGTTTACTTTATTTTAAGAAAATTTACAAAGTAATTTGGCTTATTGTTGTGTATGAAAGTGGGCTAAATATACATTTAATGGACCATGTGCATGGATGAGCATAATTCAACTCTTAGAATTCGATGTGTAAGAAGATTTACCATATAAATGCCACGATGGAGCTGCAATATGCTTGTGCAGTCTCTTTTTTTTGCCTTGTACAGTAGAATTACATTACTGTAGGACATTTTGATAAGAAAGTACTTCAACACCACTTTCTCTTTGTCACTCAACTTTTACTATGTTTTTTTGTTGTGAAGTTCAGCATTTTGTTGTGCCTACACATTAACACTCATTACAAGTGCAGTTAGTAGTCTGGGTTATATGCAATTTGCAGTCCACTGCACAACTTTCGAACAATAGCTTCGTATTGTTAGGGCATATTGCAGTTGCGTAAGGACAGTTTGCGGATTGTGAGTGCTAATATTCTGGTTGACATAGCAGAGTTCTATGAAATAATTGTAATTTTAAAATGACTAAATTATCTGTATTTATCTGTATTTTCTGTATCTGTATTATATCATTAGAATGCTCATGTTTTTTAGCCTCTTTTTCATCATCATGATGTCTGTGTTTGTGTGTGTGGATGTGTTTGCAGGTGTTCCAGTTGGTTTTACCTGTGGAGGTAAAGCCTGACAGCAGCACAGCACAAAGATCTCAAACCACTGGCCATTTGCTTCTCACTATGCCCAAGGTGCTGCAGTAAAACTACTGGATTGCAGTACTGTAAAACTACAATTGAATACATCTAATTGCAGTACTGTAAAACCACAACTGAACACTCCTTATTTTAGTACTGTAAAACTACAATGGAGTACACCTTACTGCAGTACTGTTAAACTGAATGCACTTTATTGTAGCACAGTAAACTGAAGACACCTTATTGTAGTACTGTGAAACTACAACTGAATACACATTATTGTAGTACTGTAAAACTACAAATGAATTCAATAATTCCCCAGTTTTCCGCGGTTCATCAGTCACGGATTCAGTTTCTGAGAACTGAACTCTCCACAAATACGCGGAAATCTCCACAAATACGCGGAAATCTCCACAATAACGCGGGAACTGCAAATATCCTCCACCTTTTTTGGCTTATTTGTGGCAATAAATGGCAAATTTTTTTTCTGGATGTTTTTGTACAAGGGGACCTGTTCACCTCGCCGTGGTGTCCCAATACTTTTGTCCCGCTACCTTCCCAGTTGCATATCTCGGCGGGGTTACCTTGAAAAGAGGCAAATACGGGTTTACCTTTACCTTTTCTTTAAGGGTAATGCATTAAACTGAGTTTAAAATGAATTTTGAAAATTGAAATGTCCTGGGAGCATATTTGGGGGCACATTTAGGGTTTACACTATAAAAGTTTAGGCATTTTTAGGCATTTTTCTTTTACCAGTACACAACAATGCGTTTTTTTCACTATATGCGGGTGCTCTTGGAACATAACCCCCAAGAAAAGCGAGGGATTACTGTATATTTTAGCATTTTAGAGCTCAATTAAATATAATTTACTAATTTTGTAACAAATATGAACGTAAATTCGGCCACATTTCCATATAAAATATAACTATAAATATAGAAAGTGCGTCTTGCAATGGTAAAATACTGCTGAACTTAGAGGTGGGAGGTTTGAAAGTGGCCAATCCAAGAACGTTATGCAGAGAGAGTGAGAGAGAGAGAGAGAGTCAAACTGGTCAAACTGACTTTGTAGGGTGTTCATGTTGTGCCTGCAGATGGGAAACTCGTTTTCTGATAAAACAGAAGACACCTGAAATTAGCAAGCTTTTGGGACCTTCACTATGTACTGTGTAACTTTGCATGTTTATTTGTGTTTGCTTAGGCACATGGAGAGATAAAAGTAAAGAAAACAGTCTGTAAACCATCAAGCGTCAAGTGCCGTGCAGAGAAAAAGACCAGGTAAGCATTTCTTAATGTTTTTGGCTCTCTGCACAGGTGCTGGTTTATATCTCTGTGTTTTATATCTCTGTGTTGTGTATATA
>JBBPCY010073008.1:0-10617 GCA_037974405.1 Brachyalestes nurse
AGAGAGAGAGAGAGAGTATGTGTGTGGTAGTGAATGTGTGCGTGTGTGTGTGTGAGAGAGAAAGAGTGCTTGTGAGAGTGTGTGTGTGAGAGTGAGAGAGAGAGTGTGTGTGTGAGAGAGAGAGAGTGTGTGTGTGTGTGAGCGAGAGAGAGAGTGTGTGAGTGAGAGAGAGAGTGTGTGAGTGAGAGAGAGTGTGTGAGTGAGAGAGTGTGTGAGAGAGTGTGTGTGTGTAAGAGAGAGAGAGAGAGTTACAACTGAGTGAAGGTTAACTGTCATTAGAATCTTGAGTCATTTGAATTTAAATAACTGCTGGAGCGATGATGTCATCCACTCTAGCTCTTAGGCTTGGTTCACACGGACGTTTGAATCTTGGATAAATGAAGGCGCTCTGAACTCCACAGGCGTTTTTGTAGCGTCTTGTATCTGCGCTTGATTGACTTCAGTGTGGTGTTACACTGGCGTTTGTCTGACGCTGTTTAATTCCAGCCTGCAGCCCAATGTGGAGTTTTGTGTATTCACCTGTGGTAGCAGTATATGCTCTCCAGATTCTTTACATGTTGGACATCTTGATTTGTAGTTCTACATTGAAAACATTGTAGTACTACATTTAAAAAAAGTTTTATTCTTTGTTAAAATTTCAATAACAATCAACATTATTGTTTTAAAAATCCTCCTGATACCGATATTGGGTTCACCTTCTTACTGCACAACGTCAGGTCAAAGGGACATTTTTGTGCTTTTTGAAGACATTCGAAGATTTCTGCAGAAGTTATTTAACTACACTCTCATTTCAGTATCTACTTTTGATTGAATCATGGGACATATTCGGTCCTCCAGAACGTCAACCGAACAGGAGTCATGTTCTCTATATATAACTTTAATCTGTTGCTAAACAGATATGATTTAGTAAAAAAGTGTAAAAAAGATGTTAAAATGATGGAGAACTGATAACTGGCCATTCAGGATGTCCAGAGAGAGAGAGTGTGTGTGTGTGAGAGAGAGAGAGTGTGTGTGAGAGTAAACACAATAGCAGCGTTTTCATTGCATTCGTCAGGATTTCGGCAGAAATTGACGGCAGGAAAATGTTGCATGAAGTGTTTTTTTGATGCCACACGAACGCACAGCCGACCGAGCGTCGGGGCTGAGCGCTTGCATGGACCCTGTGATTTACTACAATCAGCAGAAAAACACACGATTCAGAAGTCTGTGTGGACAAGGCCTTAGAATGTGAGTAACAAAAAGACCCAGTATAAATTTTAAAAATCCACATTTTAAACCATTTAAAACCACGGTCGCAAGTTGGAAAACATACATAAGAGGAGAGAGAACATTCTGGCAGTGAAATCTGCCTGTTTAACCTGAACCATATAGGCAAAAATATTGGGACACACCAGTTTAAACTGAACAGGATGGCTAAAAGTATTGGGATGCACCAGTTTAAACTGAATAACATGGTATAGTATTGGGACATACCTGTTCAATCGAAACTATATGGCCAAAAGTATTGGGACACAGCTTTTTCTGGGTGGTTGCTAAGGCATGAAAGGCTGTTGCTATGGTTTAGGAGATGGTTGCTATGGAGTTTCTAGGGTGTTTCTTGGCGGCAGACCCATTTCAATATTTCTTCAGGCCACAGCTACAAGACTCGGTAGTCAACCTCAGGCCTCATCAAGAAGAAGGGGGACAGGAAGGGTCAGACGACAGCTGCATTTGAGCAAGCACACTTTCCATTTTCTCTGCGGAAATGCAGTCTAGTTCTTCTTAAGTTTTTTTATTATCGTCTTTATTATTCTGTTCACCCGTTCTTTGGCCTGCTACTCCTCCCAAGGCTTTCAGGATAGAGACACTGTTCCAACTCTGACACGTGAGAGAGTGAGAGAGAAGTAGAGACAGAGAGAGAGACAGAGACTAGGCTATAGCATGCTATTGAGAGAGTGATTGTTGGGCAGAACACTGCTGCAGGTCTGTTCTCCCTTCCCTACAGGACATTTACACAGGAGATGTTGGTCCAGAGCAGTTCGGATATTAAAGGACTCATCCCACCTCAGTAACGGACTGCAATCAGGCAGAAGGTTCCGCACCATCAGGGCCAAAACAGAGAGACTCGAAAGGAGCTTCTATGCTCAGGCCATTCGAGTCCTGAATCAGAACATGCCCCCACTCCCCACATAGCTTTACCATATAATTACCATAAGGGACTGAAACCGAACATACACATCACACGCTGCTACACTGTACATGCTGCTTATTACTCAGGTCACTCTGGTCACTATTTTACATGACTGTTTACATTATTCTGATCACTCTGTTACAGTACACTGCTCACATTACTCTGTTCACAGTACACTATATTACTCTGGTCACTCTGTTAAATTACTCTGTTTAAATTACCTTCTCTAGTTTACATTGCTGTGCAGATTAAATCTTTAGTTTAAATTAAATCTCTAGTTTAAATTAAATCTTATATTGCTGTGCTAATATGGTACAAAGCACTTTATCATTCCATTTGCACATGGTACATTCTGCTGCTACATTTATGCAAATACATTAAAAAACCCTCACATTTTATTAGCTTATATATTTTATCTCCACTTGTGGTGCTCCTGTTTAAATTATTTTAGACATTTTCAAATTTGTGTTTTAAAATTATATTGTACTACATTTATATTATATCTACTGCACTCATTTCTACTGGTAAAATGATGGTGATCATGATAAGTTAACAGTTACCAAACAGGGATAACTTTGACACTTCAAACAACAACAGTTAGTAACAACAACTAGAAAGAAATGAGAATGCAGTCAATTTTAGATCACATTCGTGTCAACACAACCATTTGCCCAAGAGTAGTTGAAAGTAGTTGAACTTTATGGGACTAAGGTCCCATAAATTTCTCATAAACAGCACACAAAGATATTTACCCTTTTAGTCTGAAATGTCAATATAATGATTGGCCTTACGTTAGTAGGCTACACATGAATTTTCAATGAAGGTAAAATAACTCGACATTCGCCGACAGACAATAGCTTGGCTCGGCTGCTTATGAAGAGGTGTTATGGTGGAGGGAGGGTCTTTGGAGGTGAAAGGCTAAAAGGGAGGAGTCCAGGCCTTCACTGTGGTTTGGGTGGTAAGGGAGGTGGAGATAAGGGCTGAAGTTGTTCCAAGTCTGGTGTGCGGGATGGGTCATGACTGGACTGTCCCATTTTCTCTCCAGGAGACAACAGAAGCCATTCAGATTGTTGTTTGGGTGTGAAATGTTGGCTAATTGACTTTAGGCTGGAAGTTAGCTGTACAGAAGCAGAGTCGTTAGCTGAAAACTGGTGTTGTAGTTTGGGTACAGCCTGTTTGGTCTCGTTCACTCTTGCTAAACCTGCACTTGGATGTTCTGAAATGCTTCCTCTTTATCCCACTTTAGCCTTCTGAGCTTAGCTGTGAATCAGTGTTCATCATTATTATAACTCATCCTGGAGCATGATGGTGCACATTAGTCCTCATAACAACTGATGTAGGAGGTGACAGCGCCTGTGTTCTCATCCAGGCGGCTAGTAATAGTGTTTCTTACTGTAGTGTAACACTGATGAAGGTGTTGTTCTCTCTGGCTGGTCATCTGATAAACTGTCTGTATTTGCGGAATTAATGCCTGATGTTTCAATAGTTAAACTTACCATGAACAATAACCAAGGACACACTGTATCTGATCGGTAAGTGGAATGTACACACCGGCCTAATTTAATTAAGCAAACTCGCGTGGGAGTAAAAGGGTTTACAGTTGGGGAAAATAATTCCAGGTGGGGAGAACAGTGCTGTAACATAACAGCCCCATCGATACACCAGCGGATTCCTCCACCTATTATCTTACAGGGGGGCTCTGTGTGGCGGTCTGCTCTGAAGAGCCAGAGTCCAGTATCTCTTCCCACAGTCACTGTTTCATCAAACACAAAATTGTAGAAAATGGTCCCCATCAGTAGCTGGAGTTTATCTGTTTTATTTCTCAGTGAACGTATGTTGGAGAGGAATATTCCTTGCAGTGGAGTGTAAAGCCCCGGCTCATTTCTCTTTTCTTTAGCGTTTCACTTTGTGTGCAAAGATAAAGGCCCTTTTGACCAGAATGTCCAAAATATCAACAGAGGGGATGACATTGAGGCAAGTAGGCTATCATCTTGGAGCACAACATGACAAAAGGAATTATTTCTAAGGTTTTTCATACTTTCAAATGTTTTATTTTTGGAATATACATAATATAGATTATATACAGCACTGTTTCACTCATTTTATGAAACTTGTGGCAGCTCAGCTCACATGAACACTAAAGGCATTTGATTTGGGTCCTTGATGTATTTACCGATTGTTCCATTGGGGGCAATGTTGAGGAAGTTACTGTTCAACCGTGTAAAGAAGAAGAAAATTTTAGCGGTCTGGAAATACTCAATAATGATGACAGCAGCAAAGCAGACTGTAAACTCTGTTCTGGCATTTAATACCAGTAACCTGATAAAACTCTTAAAACACCAGCATAAAAAAGAATACAGCGACTTTACAAACTCTACTGTTACCAGCAGCTGTGGAACTCTACTTTAATCTACTTTAAAATAAACATTACAGAGACGAGAAAAGATGCTGATAGATAGTCCGAGAGCAACAAATATAACAGCTTAACAAAGGTTTAACGAAAATTTTCTAGGCGGGGAAACCACCAATCTCCATCACACTTCACAATTACATTAGATTAAACTTTATTATAAAGTTTATCACAGTTTGATCAAACTTTATTAGCTGAAAACTGTTCATCTTGCCTGGGTGTCCCATTACTTTTGTCCAAGGTGATCGGTACTCGGTATAGGTATTTTTGTAAAAAAAAAAAAAGTGGTATCGGTGCATCCCTAGAAAACACCTTGACCTCTGACCCTGGCCTTTTCCACAACACTGCAGAAGTACTGTGCTAAGATCTTGGACATCTGAACAGAAGTCATTTATCTGGAAAGCAAGTTTATACTAGTACAAACACTATATATTTTAATAAATAAAAGAAAAAATGTATGGAGTACAATGTAAAAATAATTTCTAGTTTTAGAGTCTTTTTAGAGTTTTTCAGCTTGTTAGAAGAACAAAGCTTGGGTTCTCCGTTCTCAGAGCTACTCAGGTGGTGCTGCTTAATGTAGTTCCAGACTTTCCTAGTAGAGAGAAAACGTTCCAAAAGATTCATAAAAACTTTTTTTTCCAACAACCACCCAGAGACCAACCCCATCCTTGACCAAACAACTGACTGCACATAATTTCTATAATATTACTGTAAAAAAAAGTGTGTAAAAAAAAAAGATGGTTGTGCACAGTACTAGGCTGTACAGTCTAGACCAGCATATCGTATCAAAAATATGACCATAAACTAATGGTTAATATTATCGTTCACATCATTTCCTCATTTATTTTTTGGATTTCTTGAAAAAGCAGTTGCCGTGTTGTGGTTTGTGTCAAGACTTCCTAGAACTGTGTTACCATGCTGTGGTTTGTCTGTATTCTATATGTAGCTTTAGGGACGAGGTGCTAAAAGGCCTTTTGCTCTGCAGAATGGAATTTAAAGTTTGTGAGTTCAGTCTGAAATACAGCTTTGCACACAGTCAAACCCTTCATGGCACATTCAGAGAAAGGATACATGCAAGAAAGAACAAAATATCAATAAAGCCAATTTAGCTCTACACAGAAACACACCACTTTCTGTCAACATCACCACCTATGGAGCTCTGAGGCAGAAACACAGCACCTAGTGTTTACAGTGCAAAAATGATACTTTAGGGGGTAACGTTTCTTAAATTAATAAATATTTCATATTTCCTCATTTTGAAGCCAATATAACAATATCAAAAGATTATTTAGGTGCTTTTATCAAGAAATTTTCTTATTTCACTTGCAGATGGTTTTGTTTGTTTGAAGACATAACAAAAACAAAAAAGCTTAAACAAGCAAAATTATCTGTCAATAAAGGAAGACACTGTTTCAGTACATTTAGAGCTTTAAATCAGCAAAAACATTCTTAGATAAATTTCTATTAAAATTATTAAATACATCATGAGTATATTTGAGATGATTTTACTTATACAAAAATATGTTTCTGTAGTGTTCAGATAAAGCACACTGACAAAAATAAAAGCTAAAATAAACAAAAAATATGAAACATTTAGCCAGGAGGGCTCCTTTGCATGATGCCAAAGAAGAACCATTACAGTTCAAAATGAGTGAGTGAGGGTGAGGAACATATCCGTAGTTTAAAGTACTGCTACAAAATGTAAAGAACCTTGACATTATATGATTTTTTTATATGTTTATAATGTTCCTCACAATCACATTTCTCATCACTCAAAGCTCTTTTTTAAAAGTGTCACTACCATCACACTGCTCACAAAAAGTTTATGAGTCTGAGGTCTGGGAGCAGAGAGGAGTTATTTAGAGGGTTGTGGTCTAGTCTGAGGTATTCTAGATAATGATGAGATCCTCAGTTACTGAGAACTAAAACTCAGTGATACAGAAAGATCACTGCAAAGAGACCCAAACTAAGCTGGATGTTTAAAAATTCCCAAATGGTCTCAGTAGTTAAGTAACTAAATAGGGTCTAGTAGAGGCTCCCTTTCACCCCAACAGGGTCACACAGCTCGAGAACACACACACACACACACACACACACACACAGCCCTGCACTTTAACTCAGTGAACATGGCATGATGAACCATGTTTACTGACCACATGAACACTAATAGAATCATATGTGGTCAAAACTGACATCACACATGACACCTTTAACATGCTGCCATATTTAGACACACACACTCACTCTGACACACACAAACACACACACACACACACACACACATTCACTCTCACACACACAAACTCCTTCACACACACACAAATGCACAGCTTTAAGATTCTACTGCTTATGAAGACTAATTACAAACCATGGGCTTCAGGGGCTTCCTGTTAAAAACTGTGTCCAAAATTATTTAACACTGATGAAGTGAATAATTTTTTCATATGTTAATCTTTCAAATATACTAGTGGACACACAACAGAGCACATCAGCGAGAGAGCAGTAATCATGTACATGTTTAATTTATACATTCATTTATCATTTTCTGATTCTCTCTCTCTCTCTCTCTCTCTCTCTCTCTTTCTCTCTCTCTCTCTCAGGAAGTGATGAATGTTTAACACAGAACTGCTGTCACTCAGTCAGTTGTTAGTGGGACATTATGGAGCTCAGTTCACTCTCTCAGTTACTCTGTGAGTAAATGTCTCTTTATGCTTTGATTAGACTGACCGTAAATATATGAAATCCTGTAAAACCATCTTTCTCTCATTTAGATACTAGTGATTATTTTAGTTTTTTTTCAGAGAACCTTTACACTTTCTTTATACAACTACCAGATTTCTAACTTAACCATCTTTTTATGTTTCTTTATTCTTTATAAGATTCTTTATTCTTGGGGTATATAGCTTTAAATAAAACACACATGAAATGACACCTCAATGGCACAGGAAATAGAAAGTATGTTGTCACACTCTTACAAGTGTGATTATGTTCGGTTATGGACCTAAACCAAAACCTCTTTTTTGTGCACTCAATATCATGCAAAACAATTGTGACAAAAAAGTTAAGCTTCCAGCAGTAATAGTACAATTTGGATGTAATTCGGTACACGTGCAGATCAGTGATGGAAACAATTCACTTTACAAGCAGCTGCCACATCTAGTCCCCAGACACAGAGGAGGCCTCACAGACACATTAGACTGCATTACAGGCACTTGTTGGAGTTTATCAGGGGCCACACTGTGGGTTTGCATGAGACCCAGTGGTTGTATTGTGGAATTTCCCTTCATGTGGGTCTACAGAAGTCACAGTGGCTCAATGTTGGACAATGTTCTGGACACCACAGGCTGTCACTTCAGGTTCTCTCTGGTGGTGATTCAGGGGACCCTGATGGCTCAGCGCTACATCAGTGATCTCCTGTGTCTTCCCTTCCTGAGAGAGCTCCTTGGTATTTCAACAAGACAGCGCCCGTCCACACACAGCACATGTGTCTATGCACTGCTTGTGGCAAGTTGAGGTCCTTCCATGGCCAGCCAGGTCCTCCAATGTTTCCCCAATAGAACTTTAGAACTTTAACTGGAGGGCCAGTTACAGCAGCTGTGGGCAACTTGCAGCAGGAGAGGATACATCAGCTGTACGACTCCCTTCTGCACTAAATCACCACATATTTTCTGTAGTCCATCTGATCTGATAGTGGAACAGTCACATGAGCTTTCAACACGTGCAGGTTCTTTTCATTTCCACACACACACACACACACACTCTGTCTGGGTGCTTAACATTTTCTGTCACTAAGTACATTTTATAAAACAGTTTATAAAACATCTAGGTCAAAAGAACACTCGAACACAAAAAAATATATAATTATGGTAATTTTGTGTTTACCCAATTGTCCCCATTAAATTAAGAAAAGTTATTTAATATGAAGTAAAAAAAAATGTCAAATATATTTTTATTTAGAGACAAACTTTGAATGGGGTCAAACTGACCTCATATGTAAAAGGAGCTTTAACACCTAATTTACAATGTATGTACATTTTGTGAGATTTTGTTTATTGCAGTGAGTATTCGGGGCATAATAAGTCAATGTGTAATGAGTCTCATTATTAGTTTCCACTCTGTGCTCTGCTTTGTTATAAAATGTTTTGAATAAAGATGTTTTAATTGATTAAACTTCATCCACATTTTGGTTCTTTTAGATTCTTAGTTATGTCCTATTTCGGCCCTTCTGTCTCTCCAGTAAGTTTATTGGTTGATTCTTTCTTTTCGGGTCTATTTATTTATACACTTCCCTTTCCCCTTTGGTTTTCCCCCTCAGTTCATTCTCTTTTGTTTTAGTTCTCTTTTTTCGCACATGTTAGTTTCAGACATCCCTTGCTGCTAAAACTCATTTCAGGGAGGAAGCTCATGCCCCTTTTTATCTTTTCATTTCAGACAGTCTGCAATGGCCTTGCTGGACTATAAACTAAACTGACAGATCAGAGAGAGGTGGTCTGTAAACTCAGCACAGAGAAAACTGATGGGTTTACTTACTAGAAGAAGACAGACCCATCAGGACCCTCTCTCTGTCTTTCTCTCATTTCATGAATCAGTCACTCCTTCCCCAAAATTCTAGATGAGCACTGAAATCTTTGTTCTCTCTAAACAACTTATTTCTGGGATGTTTTATATGATTTTCGAGCACCAGCCGCTATCAATATGAGTCTCAGAACTTATGGGAGAGGTGGGATGTTTGTATTTTAGTTATTTCTTCACATAGTTATACTTTCTTGTATGTTCTCCTGAATTCTCTCTCATTCTGTCAGTATGACCCACAGTTAGCCCAATGTAGTTTATTCCCACCAGAACTCGAACGAGCACACGCACACACACAGGTCAGATAGACAGCTGGAGTACTCACGGTCCTGAAGAGATGATGATAACAGGGTGATGGGTGAGGACTCAATGACTGAGCAACAGGTTCTTCTGTGAACTCTGCTTTTACACCATGTGATGCGCTACTTCTGAGTCTTCTTGCGCATCACGTGACCCGCGTGCCTGACCTTCACTCCCTTGTCTCAGTTTCCTCCTCACAGGTGTTTGTTTATCACTCTGGGTCTCCTCCTCTAGTTCTGTCTCTATGTTTAGTATCTCCAGGTGTGTCTCATCAGAGGTTTCAGTGTTTGTTGCTTGAGTCTTGTGTAGTTTTTCCTGAGCGCTAGACCAAGTATTTACCCAGTTGAAGGTTTTCCTGTTTCTAGATGTTCTCCAGGTTGAAAGTCTGTCTGTTGTTACTTCCTATGTTTTCTTTTGTTCATTGATTTTCCCAATAAATAAACCCAACTCACACTTATATCCCATCTTCCATTTTGTCTGTTTAGTGTTTGGACAAGATTTACATGAAGATTACAGTCTGATGTCCTTCTGTGTGTAGTTCTGAAGTGTTTTGACTCTGTTTAGTTTGAACTCTTCATCTCCAGCTGTGCACAATCCTTTCAGACTCATTAACTCTCTTTAATCCAGATAATTCTTCATATTAATGCTTCATTTTCTCTGTTTCTGTGCCTCCTTTAGTGTTGACTCGCCTCATCCACTGTGGACAAACTCAAGGTGAAATTTCCCCTTATACACACTTTATTTCATTTTCATTCCATTATTACATAAATGACTGTATGAAGAGTCTCAAAACAGAAAAATCACACTTTACACATTTACTGCATTTTCAGACCCGTGCAATTCAGGACTTAATTTGTAAATAAGGCTGATCCTGACAGTAGATGGTGATGATGTTGATCAAAGCTGTCTTCCTTTAAAAGATCAATATTTATCGTTGGGTTCTAAAGGTTGGGTTCTAAAGTTCGTTCTGGCAGGATAACATTCATAGGACAGACTGTTATGTAAATTAGAGAGAGGAGAAGAGAGTAAGTCGACTTACAACTGGTTAAAAAATTGAAAAGAAGTTTCTGTCTTGCTGTTCTCTCCCGTCTGTAGATTATCCCACAGCTACACTGACTGTAGAACCAGACAGCACCGTTTACACTGGAGAGTCAGTCACTCTGAA
>JBBPCY010073009.1:0-10617 GCA_037974405.1 Brachyalestes nurse
TGTCAGATGGCCTTGCAGAACGCCGGTACTGTCACTGTACTTTAACACTGACTTGCAGATTGTGCAGGTCTCCGTGCGGTTTGTGTGTCTAGAGTGAAGTATCTCCACACATATGATGTGTGTGTTTCTGCTGCCGTGTCTCTTGCCTTGTTGTTATCTGTGTTTACCTTTCACTCTAAGCGACAACGATGCCGCCCCTTTTACGAAGGGACTACAATAATTGGTTAAGTCACGGAACGCTTGTCAGCGTCAGCCAATCAGAGGCAGAGACTTCATTGCGTACACAAGCAGGCACAGAGAGAGGAAAAAACACTCGACTAGTCAACTTCCTTCAGGCAGAGTCGACTAGTGCCTCTGAAGTCGAATAGTCGACTTTTGTGTTAATGCCCTAATATATATATACACACACATTTACACACTTACACACATATATAGCATACACACATGGTCACACGCTCTTATTGAAATATTGTACATCTCTGTCTTTAAAATGCCTTTTTCAAGTGACACTTTTTTTCACACAAAGAGGAGTTTTAATTACTAGCATCATAAAATTGGCTCCGCAGCCCTGCCAGAACATTAAGTATAAAAGAGGTTGTGTTGTCATGGCAACAGGCAATGCCAATAATGTATTCTGCAGCTGAAGGATAGTAAGAGATGGGAGAAGGGAGGTGGGAAAAAACAGTATATAATAGCACAATCAAATATGTCAAGTTTAGCCTGTGCAGTGCCCCTTTATTTGCATTCATAGAGGACTCAAGTCAGTAGTGCACAGAAATCCAGTTGCTTTGTGGCAGCTAAATTAGACCGCTCGCAAGTCATGTAGCTGTGAGAGGCTTTCCCCTGAGGGAGAGCGACCCATCAGTTGCGACCGCATCATTTATCATATCGGGTGTCTTTGCGTTTATTTTTGAGTCATTCTATAGAGTTGACTGCCGGTTTGTCGCTTTTGCCCTCAAAACACACCTGTACTTTTTTGGTTTTCTCGTCTCTCTCTCTCTCTCTCCCTCTCTCTCTCTCCCTCTCCCTGGCTCTCTATCTATCTAGTTATTCTCTGAGCCTCAAGTGGAACAGAATGATGGAAGTCCAGACATTGGCTGTCCTTCACTAAAAAGGCCACATTTCAAAAGCAATTTGGCCGGTCAGGGGCAGGAGCTGTCTGTTGAAGTAAGTGTTGAGTCTATTGTCCGAAGCACAGCTCCATCCACTCAGGTTCCAGCGACTAGTGTTTGGGTGTGCTGGGGCTGCACTCATTCATCGCAGGTCCAAACGCTAATCAAAGCCGAAACTTTGCCGCAGATGTGTCCCCTTTCAGGTGCTAATTGATTGGGCCGCTAACTGATATCCGTCATATTAAAATTGCATTAGGGCTACAGTAATGTAATTGGCCACAATGGTTGATAGCAGGAACTCAGGGGCTGTATTTGATAATCCACTGATGCCGTTTCCAGGGCTCCGCTCCACCAATTCATCTTATCTTATTTCCCTGGTGAAACAGTGCAAAATGGATGCTTTTTGGAAGACAAGTGATGTGAGTAATAGTTAAACACACTAAGCTTTAGTTTAAAAATAAACACACCCTATAGGCAATTACATATATAGGGAGCTATCTTCAAAAACAGCACGTTAATATTTTAAGAGGAACACACTAATCCAGTAAAACTAAAAGGGTTAGCAAGAAATAATGCACCAAAAAGGTTGAAATTAGCCATCTTATTTAGGCAAACCTTCAAATGACTTTACACTGAAATACCAGTCCAAGAATTTGAGTGGAGTAAAGAGCCCCTGTCACCATATGCTAGTTATTCTGCTATTGTACTGTTTTGATGTACAATAGTTTATAAAGTATCAACACATTCACAACACATCCAGTCCAGTTCATACATATCATAATTAAATAGGTGTTTAGCTGTTAAAACAAACACACAAACATACAAAACACATATTACCATAAACCAAAAGCATCAATAACAGCATAGATTCAAACTGCATTATTACAGAAATCTGTGATTTTATGTATACCAATGCTTAATCTCTAGTTACCATCAAATACCTGGTTTGACTCAATCCATACAATCAATACAATTGTGTACTGCAGATGGACTTTTACAAATTCATACAATGACTGGAAGCACTGAGGAGAAATCTGGAGCCATATCTGTGTTCTTTTTTCTTTTAGGAAGCATAATAAAATCTTAATAAAATCAGTTTGTCTTTCTTGTTTGTTTGCAGAAACACCCACAGAAAGATAAAAACACAGTGCTGAGATATATGGCCTTAAACAATTTTCAGAAGGGGCCTAAGACTTTGGAAGCAAGCATAGCAGAGGGCAGCCAATCAGAACCAAGGATATTTACATCGGTCAAAACTTTCTCTTAAATTAAGGGATGCAAAGTGGTAATGTAAAGGAGAGAAATAAATCCCAACTAAACCAAATATGACCCTTTAAATCAGAAGGACGCAGCAAACATAAGAAAGCATGGACAAAAAAACTCAACTTAAAACAAAGCTATAATGACGGAAATAAGACAGCACCAATCTTTCAGTCTCTGTCAGTGTTTTTTTGAGCATGCATCACTCCGTCAAAAGCAATGAATTTCACATCATAGCGTAAGCCAAAAACCCATGGAACAGATCAGTCTGCGGCACGTCTTGCTTCTTTCTGGCCAGGAGGGCAGCGAGGAATACAGCCCAGCTGCTCACATAGTGATGACATTGATTGTTCCCTGCCGTTCCCTTCAGATAAGAGGATAACAATGAGCAGTCTTTCACAGTGAATGAGAGTCTTTGGCATCGTACCCAACTACCTGCACCTCATCTGAGCTATGTATTACCCATCCAGACATTACCTTACAGCAGGTGACCAAGGGTTTACATAATATGAACCTTATACACTGTTAAAAAATAGGTTGCCAAAGTTAAACAACTACAGAGGGTCCTCGACATATGACATCTCGAGTTTATGACGCTCACTCTCATAGCATATTGGTAAATGACTTAGGCTAGGGTATGTTTCGACTAACACCAAAATTCTGGTTATGGCATTGTCTTAGGATTGGATCTGTGTCGTGACTCGAGCACCCCCTGTAATCAGAATTTTAGCTTTCATTTTCACATGCTTGAGCTTGATGTTTGCTTGTTGATTTCAAATGTACACACAATGGTGTAACACTAAAACCTTGAAAAAAACATTTTTGACATAGTACAACAATGATATTTCAAAACTGCATTTGGGACAAGTTAAAGATCCTGTGCAGTTATTGCCACTGGGTTCCTTTAAAAAATAGCCTATTACAAACCACATACTTTCTCTTCTTCTCACATCTCACGGTTCCACTTGAAGGCCCACAGCAGACACAGAAAGGTATTTTTGCCATGATGCCTTACTTCAGCCTCAAATGATCTATGTTTCTATGAGGTCCATGTGTGCCTAAACCAATGTGCCACCACTGTGACACCTTTCAAAGCGTCTCTTGCTATTACATCTCTCAGAATGATTTACAGAAAGACCCTTACACAGTTTCTTTCATATTAACATAAACAAGTACATCTTGATTCCGTGACAAGGTTGAAAGTGAAGCGCACCCGAAGGCAATAGAAATTTAATAATGGATTTGACCCTCCGAGACGCCAGAGTCTTCGAGAGTTTGACTGTTGTTCCCTCCCCTCTAAAAACAGGTCTGAGAGCAGCTAATTTCCCAGCAGAACAGACAGATTGGCTACGTTCCTGCAAGCAATCCCCACAGCTTGCAATGCCACCGTCGTTGTCTTTGTTATGCTAATAAACAAGGCCTCGCCCAAAATATCTCTGCCAATGTATTTTGGGTTGGTGGTTAGAGCTTTGTTGTCGAGGACTATAAACATACTAATGAAAGTGTTTTAATAAGCAACTCTCCCTCCCTAACTCTGTCTCTCACTCTCTTTCTCTCTCCCACTTTCTCTCGCTCTCTCACTCTCATTTCTATTCAAAAAGGGCAGTGAAGGGGGTTTTGCACTGGGAGCTTAATGATGTCCTTTCAAACGGAATTCTTCAGAGGACTTTGGAGACAGGTAAAGAAATATATATATATATTTAAAGCAATGTAGACAATACTTCCGAGCACAATGACAGTCCCTGAAGTAACTCTTACTTATATTCGAGTAATGATGCAGTCCATGGGTGATTGAAATGCATACATTAAGTTTTTAATAGTCAGTATTAAACCTATTATGATTAAAATCTGTGTATATTTTGAATTATACAAGCACATTACACCATGTCATGTCCCTGAAAGATCATGCATGAAATCCACTGAGAAAGACTGTGAATATGGGATGAAAGATCTTTGGTGGTGGAAAAATCTGACAGCACAGTTTTCAAAGTGGAATCCATGTTACCATCAGTAATATGTGGATGGCACAACATGTCCAACCCAGCTATTTGACCCTTTTGCAGTGGAGCAAGGAGTAAACATATCTTCATATTCTCTCTGTATACATAGCTCTGCAGCACACCTTCCACTGGCTTGTATATGATAAATAAATTCTGAGAAACACTGCAAAACCAGGACCCATCATATACCTTTCAGTATCAAAGAAGGTTCTCCATTCCACTGACAGGCCAGTTCAAACAAGCTCCCTAATCATGGACTCTCTCACTATTCCCATATGCTTGCCCATCAATCAAGATCTTGCTAAGTATTGACACGTTTAGTCATATGTCTCCTTGGGCAATCAATCAAGTTGGGTATTCATCTCGCGTGGGAATATTCCCTTTGGCCTGCTTGTTTTGTTTTGTCTGAACGGTTTTGATTGAATTGTGACCTAGGGCACTGTGTGGAGGAGCCTATCAAACTGTGTTCTGCTCTAGAGTTTTCTACTAACCCCACTGCAAGATTCCTTCAGCTGTATTCCACGTAGAATATACTACATTACAAATAAATAAATAAATAAATACACAAAGCCCTTTTTTGACTCTTTCTTTGAAATTAGCCCACAATCACACAACATACAATTATTTAAACAGGGAAGTTGTCTCCCAAACGCCTCTTCTCTGAAAGGCTTTGTGTCAAAATGACCTGACAATCATTCGGTTCTGCTCAGTTGCATTTGTCTGCTCCTAAATGTTATGAAGGCTTTTATAGGATTGAATTTTCACAAAGGTGTTCATTCAGAGGCCCTTATCTCAGACACAAAGCTCTGCCAAGCATAATTCTGCAATAAAGAGATAAAATAAGATATCTTGGTATTTCAATATATGGCATCGAGCTTGATTTGCAGCCTTTAGAATTTTTTTTTGTTAATCTCATTTTAGACTCAGTTTGCTGTACTTGTCATTTACTAGGATCCTGGGACAATGCGTTTGTTTTTCTCTCCTATGTCTTGCATGTTTTCTGTCAGTCTATTAATAAACAATTAAGCAATGACTTTTCTGACCATTACTTATGCACTGAAGAACAAGAGTGTATCATTTGTTGGGTACCGCATGAAGTTAACCTACAAGTTAAAGAATGAAAGTATGTGTACACCGAAACCCAGTATAGACCTCAACTCTAATAACCCTCAGAATTGTGACTCTCTGAGCTCTCATAACTAATTACATAGCAATTTACTGGTAAATACTGAATAATTCATAATAGTCACTAGATAATTAGATAATAAATGACCCATATCCTGCATTTTTCTTGTCTATTTGTCCTTAGAATTAAACAGGCTGTTCTTTTCTGTTTTTGTGACTTTAAGACTGGTATATGTAAATAACCTTGATCTGACCTGCTGCTATATATTGCACCTCATTCCAAAAGTACTCCTTATAAGTTTGACACAGATGGGTGGAGCTTGACTGCTGTAAGTTGAACATGCAAATATATGGACTGTTTTTTTTTTTCTTGTGACATCACAAAAATAAACAAAATGTAAAAAAAAACTGGGGAGTTAAAAATGTCACCTATTTTATTATAAAACAAATACCAAATAAACCAAGGAAATGTAGTTTCCTATGATATGGTCCCTTTAAGAATAAAAGCTTAAAAATAAGCCTAGATAAAAAACCCTCCCCATTCTCTTAACTACTTCATTACGTGACAAGAACACATGTTAAGGGAACTGAACATTATGCACATGGGTATCAATTTCAATTAGCACCTTAACAAGCACTTCTATTAATGGAAATAATAGAAATAATCTGTAGCTATTACCATCCTTTGTGAGCCTCCCATCACCTCACACAGGCTGTGTGTGTGTGTGTGTGTGTGTAGACTTCTACAGCAACTCCATGTAATTACAGCCCTCCCTGGCTAACCCCCTCCTGACCTGCAGGATTGAACCTGTGGGGCTCTCATTACCTGCAGCAGCTCCTCAACCCTCGCCCCATGGCCCCCTTTTATTTTAGCAGACAGCTTGAAGTTGAACCCCAGCCTGCATATAAACAGTCTGACCGGGTTGGTCTGACAACTTAGTTCCCACAGGCCACTGCCGGAAAGGCCGTAAGAAATTGCGTCAGGTCCTCTTGGCAGTCACTGGGGCCTGTAGCCATGTCTCAGGCTCAGTTGGACACCTTGGGACCAGGCTGTTTTCACAGCCAGGTCTAGCACCCTTGTTTTGTGGGCCTGCAGAGCTCTAGTACACCTGCTAGTCATGGTGTGATGATCTCCTCAGAGAAACAGATTGTGTAGGCTTGTTGCCATCATATTTTGTGAATACCTGGTGATCACTACTACCGGAAAAAAAGATATCTTGGCATATGAAACCATCATTGACATGTATAACGCTTATCTTTTCAAGATTAAATATATTACAAAATGTCATATTTCCTGGACCACAAGCACTATGAGTGAGCAAACATGTTTCACCTTGCCTCACTCGCAGCACTGAAGCCCCCCAGGGTCATGTCCTGGACCCCCTGCTGTACTCATTCCACACCTGTAACCGCATGGCCACTTCCAATTCCAGCACCATCGTCAAGTTTGTTGTGGTGGACCTCTTCGATAATGAGAAGACGGCCTACTTAGAGAAGATTAAAAGCCTGCTGCCAGGAGAACAACCTTCACTCCGGCATCAGCAAGACTAAAGGGTTGAGAGTGGAAGCAAGAGAGAAACTACCACTCCTTTAGGATCAATAGGGCCACAGAGCAGAGAATGGACATGTTCCAGTACCTTTGTGTTCACATCACACTAGTCACATTAACTCCCTGGTGAAGAAGGCCCATCAGTTTTTACCAGTTTAGACACCTAAGACTGAAACTGGCCTTCGTAACATTAACACCTGTACAGTCAAGAGTATTTTCGCTGCCTGGTTTGCAAACAGCAGGAATAATCAGGCTCTCAAAAGGATGGTATGATCAGCTTCACACATCCAAACTGAGCTCTCTGACCTGCAGTTGCAAGGCAGTGATGCTGGCCCAAGGTCAGGAGGAACCTCAATCATCCCAACAATGGACTCTTTTCTCAGTTGCTTTCTGAAGGCCATCAGAGAGAGAATAGGGAGCTGTTGAATTGGGCCCTCAACAACACCTAGGACTATTTATTCGTACATAGATACACGAGTACAGATTTCTCTGCTCAACATCCACCCTCCCAACACTCCTGTCAATAGGCTATCCTGTGGATATGTGTAAATATTTATTGTATTGGTAGCTTTTTACACTGTAACCACCTCAGCTTGATATTGCACAGTTATGTGCCTGTGTTTATAAATTTTATATTTACATTTTTTTCTTTTCTATTTCTAGGCATGTATTTTTTTTTCTATTTCTAGGTTTTCATGCAAATTTAGTCTATGTCACAATACGGTTGTAAAAGACATTTCATTACAGGTTGAACTGTGTGTGGCTGTGTATGTGTGTAATAAAATTTGATTCGATTTTGATGTATTATTCTACTGAGCACTAGTTGCTAAGTAATGGCTTGCTTGATTCTGTAGCAAACCACCACTGATCTTTTTAATCTCAAGTTTGTAAATGTGAATAACACTATAGCAAAACTAAACTAGACACCAGTGGATATTTGTAATAAATTATTGTGAAAGTACGTGGCATGGCTTATTGGTCTATTTTGGCGCCTAAAATGCTTCTTTTTGTTGTACTCATTATTTTTATTATTAATCAAGTCCAGAGACAGCAGGTGAAAAATAATCATTTGGCATATTAAGACCCATTTTTGGCACTCAACAATGATGCTGGTGAGTATGTATTAAACCTGTAAGAATGTAGGATAAAATAGCTTTTTTCATGCCTTAAAAGTACCAAATCTGGTTCGAATTTACAGGACATTTATGTATAATTAGCCCACAGTATTAGGATACAGTATTGTTTCTTTTTTAAACGCTTCTGAAAAGTTTCTAGGGTTTGATCTGAGCCCTACCAGATCCCACATAAGGCAAAGGAGCTTTTCCACATTTAAAACGTTCCATTCAGTGCTCAAGTGGCCTCGCTAGAATTCTCCAAATGAGAAGCTGTAAGGGTGGCGGAATAATACGGAGTCGTTAGGGAGAGAGAGTCGCGAGGGATTTTGTTTTTGTGACTTCGCTGTAGTTGTGTCTGACACCCATTTGTTTACCAATGTTCAGTCAAAACGGATGAGAAGAAGCAAGCGCAGTGGCCAGAAAAGACACCGGTCTGCCTGAGTGGCACTTTCGCCTTTGGTTTGCTCACAGTCGTCTTATTAGGGGCTTAAGCCCGGCGTTCAGAGAGACAGGGAGCTGAGATCTGGAAGAGAAGCTTTCCTCAGCCTTGTTAGCCAGGCCTGCATTCTCGGCGGAGTTTTTGCCACCGTCACCACTGGGATGATGAAAAGAGGGGGGTGTTCTGCTTCCACGGCTGCTCTCCAGCTGACTGCTTTTTAATTAAGGAGGGTAGGGAAAGAAAAAAAAAAAAACGGCACATCGACTAGCCCCTGGAAATTGAATTGAGTTTTCTTTCTCTAATTTATGTATCTGTTTGTGAGTGGTTCGTCTTTGTGGCCTATTTCTTCGCCTTTGTTTCCACTCACTCTGATAAGTTTCACCCTCTTGAATCATGCTACTGAGAGTTTGGATACACTTGATTGCTCCATCATTTGTAGACCATCGCTACAAAGGACTCTTTTTGGCACGTTTTATTTTGTAGGTTGCCAAGATATTAATACCTCAGGTTTTATCAAGGAGTTTTTTTTTCTTTTTGGCATACCTGCACTGATGTTGCATGTGAGAACTTTTCATGTGTATCCACATCACTCGCTTGAATTAATTCTGCAGGGAGCGCTGGTATTTAAATGCAGGATCCTTTGCTGAGCTTCACCACATGCTGCCCTGGGGTGGAGTTCCATCTGTTGCTGTCAACAGCACTGCTAAATAAGTAGTAGTCCGTACCATATGCAAAATGATAACATGTTCAAATGCTCTCGAAAGGCATTTTTTTTTAAAGCTTAACAAAACGTGACTGCCATCTCTGACTCACCTGCCTTTTTGCCACTGTTCTGTCTTTTGTATCAAAATATAAAATAGAACAGTTCTGCTTCCTTATTAGCTATGGGCAATTCACTCCATCCACCACCCTGTTATTTATAAATTGCATTAGATTTCATTTTACGAGGTTTCAAATGTAAATGTGTCAGCATGAATAATACCACACTGCAACATATTTGAATAGACAGTAGTCATTACTTCAAATATTATGGGTGACATATTTACAGCTTTAAATACAGGCTTTCTGCACTGTGATTTATTCCACTTCATAAAGCCAATGAATGGGGAGCTGTGAACTTTTACAAGGATTTTCAGTCTAGAGAAGGACACCCTTAGGAATAGCACCCATTGCTCTGCCACAGCATGTCAAACATATATTGGCATACAGATGTAGCGCGCACGCCCTAATTCATTTCTAGCTAATCCCTTCATTTGAATAATGCATTACCAATTTCATGGTCTATAATGAGAAATTTGTGTCGTCTGCGTTATTTTTTATTTTTTTTATTACCTCTTAGTTATTGATGTTAGAATTACTTCCTGCTGACCCTTTGATTTAATCAGGGGCTCAGATTGCAAGACATTTCAGTTAATTATATTCTATCAATTCAAAGCTTCCCCCATTGTCAGCTTTCATTGGCTTTTCATGGCCCTTCAATACGAGACCTAGCTGGACAGGCACGAGGCGATCTTAATTGAACTTGGCAGAATGATAACTGAGACACTTCATTCCAGCAGTCAGACTTGTAAGCAAAGTGATTCAAATTGGTTCTGATGTAGATGGTAAAAATACTTAACTTGTCCGGGCAATGTGATTTGCGGGTTGAGCCGCTGTTTGGTTGTGATGCACAATCAGCGAGACCAAATCAATTGTCAAGAGAACTTGAGTCATACTAATATTTATATATATATATACACTATATGGACAAAAGTATTGGGACACCTGACCGTTACATCAACAGGGACTTTAATGACATTGCATTCAAATACATATCTAATTTGCTTTATGTCTACAGCAGCTTTGACTCTTCTTGGAAGGCTTTCCACAAGATTTTCCATTCATTCTGTAGAGTTTTTATGAGATCAGGAACTGATGTTGGAGGAGAAGGCCTTGCTTGTAATCTCCGTTCCAGTTCATCCCAAAGGTGTTGGATGGGGTTGAGGTCAGGACTCTGTGTGGACCAGTCAAGTTCTTC
>JBBPCY010073010.1:0-10617 GCA_037974405.1 Brachyalestes nurse
TTTCGTGGGTTTTATGAGCTGGAAGCCCAAATTATGTACAAATAAACAACTAAGTATTTGAAATCGTTTAAGTTGTGAGCCCTGAATCTATAATCTATGAAAGTGTAACGTTTTGAGTGGAATTATGGAAATAAATGAACTTTTCCATGATATTCTAATTTTTTGCAAAGGGTCTGTATTTAAAGAAGGAAATTTCAAACACCAAATATGACTCAAGGCACTTTTCCACTGGTAAACAGGACCAGTAGTGTACCCAAATTGTACTGCGACAGCGACAGATTTTCCAGAGTTTCACAGCTTTTGAAAACTTCCACTGAAATGTATCTTTAGCCCATTAGATAGTAGTGCTTATACTTTGTCTGCATCAGCTCGGCTTTGACCCACGTTTGGCCCGGCCATTGAGCAGCACATGTACAGAAAAACATTTATTCACTGTACAGCACGGCTCCTTGTGCCGGTGGAAAAGCACCATTAGATCTATAGTTTTCTCATCTTTTTAGGTGAAGATGGGATTATCAAAAATGCTTTATTTTATTTAAATCAAGTAGTTTTGAAATGTTATATTTTTATGCATTTGTCTTTCTCTTTCTCTGTAGGTGAGCAGTAAAGACCTTTCCAGACTCTCTCAGGAACATGCTCTGGAGGCGGCTCTTCGCTGTGGTCGAGACCCGAGGCGAGGGCCCAGGAGGAAAGGGGGAATGGTTGGTGGCGTGCCACAATTGGCTGAGTGCGTAGACAGTGGAACGCAGACAGACATCAGCTTCCAGAACATGGTTACGGTGGGCAGGGGTCTCCGAACCTGCGGACCACCACCATCCCCTTCTCCGCCCCTACCGCCAATTCCAGAGCCATACCTGCTCAGCCAGCTGTGAGTGTGTGCTCTGCTGACACTGGGATAAACATCTGAGGGTTCATTTATCTTTTCCCTGGCCACTTTATCAGAAACCCCTTGTAACTCCACTTGGTTGGTTAGAAACTGTAGGCCATCTTTTGGTGCACAGTTTGTGTTAGACATTATCTTGGCTTTCATCCTGTAAAGAGGTCAGTGAGTGGAAGCAAAAGGTAGGCGTTTCTAATAAAACGGCCACAGAGTGAAACACAGGGTAGGTGTTTCCAATAATGTGGCCAGCGAGTGGAAGCACAAGGTAGGGTGTTTCTAATAAAGTGGCAAGAGCATTCAGTAATAGTAATCATGCCTCCTTTTTTCTCCACAGGTCTCCTTTAGAGCATGTGTACTATGATCCCACTGACTACTTTGACATCAGTCAGCACGAGGTGGACAGACAGGATGATCTGGAGTACGAGGTAGAACATACCATGCAAACTGCTGCTATTACTGCTAGGAAAACACTTCTGACTCAGGACCACATCTAGTCCACAACTGTACCTTTCCTCTTCAGGACAAACATAGAAGGAAGGGATTATTTTGTCTCTATAGGCAGTTATAAATCAGAGAAAACTGCTATGCCATATGGAGTCCCACAAGGTTCCATTATTGGGGCTCCTTTTTTGTTTAATCTGTACATCCTACTCCTCTTGGCCAAATTCAGTACAAGGGGGCTCATCATAGCTATGCAGACAACACTCTAGCTCTTTCACCAAAGGATTTCAGCCCTATAGATTCAGAGATAGATCGGTTTGAGAAAGAAGATCACAATACAGTGCATATCTGGAATCTAGGTTAACAAAAACTACCACCCATGCCTAACACCTTGGTGTAATCATGGATAGGGATCTTAGCTTCAGTGATCACATTAAAACTGTAACTCAGCAGTCAGGCATCTGAAGAACATAGCGTAGAGGTTTTGTGTCAAAGGAAGACTTGGAGAAACTCTTCCATGCCTTTATATCCTGCAGGGTTGACTATTGCAGTGCTCTTCGCAGTGGCTTCTGCAAAAAAAGTCATTAGACAGCTACAGCTTATTCAAAATGCTGTCCTAACAAAAACCAAGAAAAAAAGACCACATTACTC
Source organism: Brachyalestes nurse (assembly GCA_037974405.1). NCBI lineage: Eukaryota > Metazoa > Chordata > Actinopteri > Characiformes > Alestidae > Brachyalestes > Brachyalestes nurse. The sequence continues at coordinate 1,973 of JBBPCY010073010.1, forward strand.
CAATCTTCAGGTCCATATTAGCTTCTTCAAAGAACACCGTTAGACAACTACATTAGACAGCTTATTCAGAACTCAGCTTTAATGAGTCCAGGAATGTAAGTGGAGCCACAAGAGGCTTCTACCAGCTTTCTGTGTGGCTGTGCTGAACTGGTGAAATGTTGTTTTCTTACTCCCAATCATAGGAGGTGGAGCTTTATAAGTCACAGCAGCAGGAGAAGCTGGGACTGACGGTGTGTTACCGCACTGATGATGAGGAGGACCTCGGCATCTATGTGGGTGAGGTGAGGAGAACTTTAGGACCAAGTCATTAAGATCTGAGCTCTGAGACAAGTATAAATAGTGAACCTATGGGAAGTTATTTACCTCATTCACTTTTTTGAGAGGTCCTAAGGAAAAAGGGTGTGATCAAACTTGCATATTCTTAGATCCTGTTGAAAAAGCACCTTGCATGTCTCCTCACGAGGCTGAATGTAAGGTGTGTGTAATGATACTGTACACAAAGGAAAGAGAAGTGATCTGAAGCAAAATATAGTCTGGAGTTGTTTAATGATAGTTTGTTCAAGTAATACATTTACATGTGTTAGTCATGATGTGAACCCAAGATAAACAGACTCATAAGGGACAACCCTTCCAAATTACAGTACTGTGCATAAGTCTTGAGCCACCCCCTCATTTCTTTATGTTTTGCTTTGAATCGCCTTGTTGGTGCAAAAATACTATTTGATGCCAGTCAAACTGTCTCATCTTTGGCATAATGAGCTAAAGGTGTTCCACCCACTCAGCATTCAGCACCACCAGTATACTGATCACTGGCCTGATCGTCTGGACTCATCTGCACCTGTTTCACCGGTTCAGGCCTTAGGTTAAATGGCTTTTTCTCTCAGTGTTTCTTCTTCATTCTCTCCAGGAGTTTCTTCTTTTGAACCTTTGTTGCTCTCTGTAGTTTTTCCTTAGGGTCTTTGGGAGTTTGTCCTTTAGAGCCTTTGTTTGTACGTTTGAGTCTCTCAGTGGTTCTTCAAGCTTTCAAGTAGTTTCTCTTTTTGAAGCTTGGTTCCTGTCAGTGGTTCTTCATGCTTTCAGAGAGGTCTTCCTTTTTAATCTTGGTTCCTCTCTGTAGTTCTTCCTTATGTTCTTTGGAAGCTTCACATTTGGAGTCGCTGTTTCCCTCAGGGTTTCTTCCTTATGCTATTTGGGACATTCTTCTTTTGAACATTGGTTCCTCTAAGTGTTTTTTCTTCATGCTCTTTGAGAGTTTGTCCTTTTGAGCCATGGTTCCTTCAAGTGGTTTAGGAGTTGGCCCTATAAATAGAAGGTTGTGGGTTTGAATCCCAGGACTGCCAGTAGCACCTCTGAGGTACTCTTGAACAAAGTACTGTCCCTGCACACTGCTTCACGAGTGCGGTGTAAAATGGGTTAAATGCAGAGAAAAAATGTAATGCTGTTCACACTGTGTGCTGTGGTGTGTTCACGTATGACAAATGCTCAGTTTATGTACATTTTCTTGGTAGGTCAACCCAAACAGCATTGCCGCTAAAGATGGCCGGATCAGAGAGGGGGACAGAATACTGCAGGTATGGAACAGCAGGTGCTTAGTATTAACCTTCAGCAGATGCACAGCATAATCAAAGAGCCAGTCAGAGAGGTGCAGTGGTGCTGAAGTGGATCTCAATGTGTGTCCAGATCAATGGGGTGGACGTGCAGAACCGGGAGGAGGCTGTGGCTATTCTGACCAGAGAGGACAGCACCAACGTCTCGCTACTTCTGGCCAGACCTGAGACTGAGGTGAGACCAGATCACACTGAACAGGCAGGGTGGGGCCAGGCTTATGAATCAGGGCACAGAAAGTGAGGCAAAGAGAGAGAGAGGAAGAGAGAGAGAGGCAGAGAGAGAGAGAGAGAGAGAGAGAGAGGAAGAGAGAGAGGTGCAGAGAGAGAGAGAGGAAGAGAGAGAGAGGCAGAGAGAGGCAGAGAGAGAGAGGAAGAGAGAGGCAGAGAGAGAGAGAGGAAGAGAGAGAGAGGCAGAGAGAGAGAGAGAGAGAGAGAGAGGAAGAGAGAGGCAGAGAGAGAGAGAGAGAAGTAAAGCACGAAATAGTGAAAGACAGGAGACAGAAAGAGAAAATAAAAATGAGAGAAGAAGAAAAGAGAGAGAATAAAAAGCCAAGAGAGAGCAAGATGGGGAGATAAAGAATAAAGGAAGGAGAGTGAGAGAGAAATAAAGAAGATATACTCAGTGAACACACACACAGTGAACGCACTAAGTAAAGATGTGTGTTACAGATGAGCGAGGACAGGAAAGGTGAGAGCAGGACAGAGAGAAAGACAGATGAGGGGGAGAGAGAGAAAAAAAGGAAAAAAGACTGGAAGAGACAGGGACACTGGGGAAGAGTGCTTGTAGGCATGTATTCTGTCTGTGTGTGTGTGTGTGTGTGTGTGTGTGTCTCCTTTGTTTCATTCAAGGTCACACTCTGAACACACACACACACTGCAGAGAGATACAAGTACATTATCACACTGCTATCTCTGAACACACTGTGACATGATTTTACACACACACACACACACACACACATATATATATACAAACTGTCTGCCGAACAGATCAAACAGACAAAATGAGAATGATGGAGGCAGAGAGAGACAGAGAAAGAGGAAGGAGGAAAAGGGAGGGAGAGAGAGAGAGAGAGAGAAAAGAAGAGAGGAAAGAGAGGAGAGGGGGAGTGTAGAGAGTTTGGCTGCTCAAATCTAATCAGAGTTAAATAGAAAAACACTCTGTGCGTCGCCTCAGAGCCTCTTCTGTTTAATCAGAGTCGCACTTTCACTCAGATTCTCACATTTACCTCCCAATACACAGACACACACACACACACACACACACACACACAGACAATTCATGAATACAAATAGAGCACAAAGCAGACACCCCCACAAGCTCAGAAAGAACTGAAACAGTAGGAGAAAAAATGGTCACTTAATGAAGTGGCATATAGTGGTACAGAACTGTGCAAAAGTCTTGAGCCACCCTTCATTTCTTCATAATTTGGTCAGGTTCAGAGACTGGACTGAAAATGAGTCTTTGAAAGTCCTCCAGGAAGCCTAGAGAATTGTTCTTCAAGACTACATTAAAATGCAGGAAAGTCTGGATCTCTGGAAGCAAAATATGAAAAAATGAAAGGTGGCTCAAGACTTATCACAGCAGTGTGTATGTCCAAAGGAGTTTTACTGTCATGAGTTTGTATTTAGTGCTGACCAGTTGTGGCCGGATCCCTGTATTAACGACAGGTGTGAACAGGACCTGAGACCAATGCAAGGAACAAACAAAAAAAACTTTCTTTACCTTTTATTTTTATGTGCCTCTTTGTTTATCTTTCCCCTTTCTCTTTGTCTTTCTTTTTTATTTTTGTATCTTTCTCTCTCTGTCTTTTCCTTTTATTTTTCTTATTTTTCTGGGTCTCTCTGTATTTCCCTTTCTTTCTCTTTCATTCTAATTGCCTTTGTCTTTTATTTTTGTGTCTCTCCCTCTGAGACAACTGTCTGGCTACCCAGATAGTGTTTATGATTATGGGGATATATCTAGGTCTTGGGGTCAGCAGTGTGCAGGTGAATGTGTGTGTGTGTTTCAGGGGCTCCAGATGGTGTGTGTGTGTGTGTGTGTGTGTCTGCGGGCAAGTGTTTCCCGGCACAGGTGGTTCAGTAAAGAATCTCTCGCTGTTTAAAACATCCACCAGCAGATGGGAAAAGACATCCCACAGTTACTTACAGGAAGATTATGGCTGAGAGCGCAGCCAAACGCTGCCCTCTGTTGTTCAACAAGAGATCACACTGCTGTTAAAAGCACTGTAATAATATGTACTGTATTTTTATATGTATAGACTATTTATATAGTGTGTATATATAGTATGTATGCATGTATACTCCGGTTTGTTTAAAAATGATACAAACCAAATCAAAATCTGTGTTTTTGACATGACAAGTGATTTACACCAAAAACTTTTGCTGACATTGTTCTCATGGTTTTTTATTTGGTTTGACACTTCATGCTGTCTGTGGTTTGAAGCTGATCATGTGTTGCTCTGACTCTGCAGTTGAAGCCCCCTTGTTCAAAGACACCTTTTAAATGGCACATACTGTGCTACTGCAAGGAACTTATCACTGAACTACATTGATTTTAAAGTATCACTTGCAAGTGAGACACACTGGTGATGCCAGGAGTGCAGTAATTTAGCAGATTGCATTTAACAATGCTGACAGGAGACCTGTCAATAAATCAATGAGCAGCAAACTAACAAAAGCAATAGCAAGTTCCCTGTGAGATTCTCTACTGGAACATGAATCCACAATAAATCTACAATATGCATGTGAGTCACTGCTATTTTCATTGCCCAGAAAATATTAAAACATGATTGTTTTTGGTGATTACTATTTCTAAGGGTTGAATTATGATTAAATTAAGATTATGATTTTAAAAAATCATTTAATTTTGTTCTTTTGCGATTTCTTGATTGCATTCACCCTCAATCCTCCCATGCATTTCTTCTCTGCAGAATGAGGCAGATGAGTTGGAGTTGGAACTGGGGGTCAGTCTAGGTCTGGAAGTTCTGGACAACAGCTCTCACCTGGCCAGTTCGCATCACCTTGGAAGAACTGGTTCGGTCCTCAGCAATTCAGTCAGTGGTCATCGTATCAGCCATCCCAACCTGTGGCACACCCCGCTCAGCAACAGCCAGGAGCTGGACAGTGGGGTTGGGCGTACGGATGAGAGCACACGTAATGAGGAGTCTTCAGAGCATGACCTGCTGGCTGATGATGCTACTAGTGCGTCCACCACCAATGCAACCAACACACCTGGCAGCATGCGGAGGTTCCACGGTACCTCACTAGTGCCAGTGCATGGCAGAGAACTCCACTTTAGCTCCGATTCCTTGCTGGCACCTGATGTTATAGGGGAACGGGGGGCCTCCGAGGCAGCCTCTGTGGCAAGCAGTGTGCTGATGCCTGGACTGACTGAGGAAGAATGTGAAAGGTACAGGGAGTTGCTAGAGATCCGCTGTCTCTATGAGAGGAATGGGAATCCTTTATTCTTGTTAACTAGTGGACCACATGGATGCCCAGCTGGAGAGGTTCCTGTGGATATGAACTGCAATGAGGGGCTGCTTAGACATGAGATTGCCCTACTGGAGGAGGAACTGCGTCACCTTGAGTTCAAGTGGCGCAATGTCTTGAGAGCCCAAAAGATGCAACAACTGAGAGAACGCTGTCTGAAAGTCTGGCCAGCAGAGAAGGAAGATGAGGAGGAAGAAGGTGCAATAGCAGCAGGACCTGTCCACCATGAACTATCTGACATCAATGAGATTCCGGAGAGAGAACGTTCAGACAAGGAGAGCACTAGTGCCTACAACACAGGTGGGGAAAGTTGTAGGAGTACGCCACTTGTTAGTGAGCGTTACCCCTCACCCTCAGCAGCTGGAGACTCCAGTGCCTCTGCAACCTTGTGCCATCCCACTCCCAAGCATAGGACAACAAGGGCAAGAGAGCAGAACCTAAACCTGCCATCCTCCCCAAACACCAGGCGAATGTGTGAGGAAGTAAGCAATGGTAAGAATCCCAGTCCAGGAACCAAGATTCGCTCTTTGTCTCGCAACGGAGGCTGCAATAACAGGAACGTTTCTGACAGTGTTCGAAGGAGCCCCAGGACAAATGGGTCAACAACCTGTGAAGCAGCAGAAGGAGGTAGAAGTGCAGAGAACAGTCCATATCTTTCCCGTCGTCACTGTGTCTCCAAGATACCACAGCGCTACCAAAGTTGTATGCAACTGAAGGATACACCTGCTACAGATGGTGCTGAGATTCAGGATGCTGCAGAAGATCCTCCTGGTGGTCCAAGCAGTTTTGTTAGTCCAAACAGGGACTTGGGGATTCCTTCTGCAGCCCCATCAAATCCTATGCCACTGCCTCAGAGCTTGGTAACACCTCTTCCTTCGGCATCACCCCGAATGGAGTGGAAGGTGAAGATCCGCAGTGATGGGTCCCGCTACGTAGCCAAGCGCCCTGTGAGAGACCGCTTGCTCAAAGCACGTGCCATAAAGATCTCTGAGGAACGTAGTGGGATGACCACGGATGATGACGCAGTCAGCGAGATGAAGATGGGCCGCTACTGGAGCAAGGAGGAGCGCAAGCAGCAACTGCTTAGGGCCCGGGAGCACCGCCGACGCAGGGAGTTCATGTTGCAGAGCCGTCTGGATTTTCTGCGAGAGAGAGAGAAGGAACAGGACTCCGGTGGACAGGGACAGGCGTCCATCTTGGAGCTCAGCCAAAGGAAAAGCATGAAGAAGCGCAGTCGGCGCATCTTGGATAACTGGTTCACTATCCAGGAGCTTCTGGCTCATGGTACTTGTTCAGCAGATGGCAAGAAGGTGTACAATCCCTTGCTTTCTGTAACCACAGTCTGAATGAAAAAGCAGTGGGGAGGAAAGGGATCCACACTGCCTAATATATGTTTAGGGGCAAAATGTTTCTAATACAAAAGCGCAAATCTTTGATGAACATGAACCTGAGGATTAAAGATAAACAAAACAGAAAAGATTAGCGAGTACCTGTTGTAAAAATATTTTTTGCAAGAAGTAACAATGATCAACTTGTCCCCACAGGCAAGTTGTCCACAAAATTTGCACAGGAAAAGCATTTGAAGATTAGCTGTCAATTAGTTTGATTAGTGGGAGATGCTGCCCGTTTACTGCTGGTATAACAGAGAGAAGAAAAGTCGGATTTTATCTTAAGATAAAGGTAAAAAGTCAAGGTGATCTGAACCCAAACATGCTGCCGTTTTAAAATGTTGCGTGTTTTAAACTTTGGAACAAGGGGGACTGTTCTTGGACAGAAAAAAATCAAAGGGGACAATGTGAACATCTGAAGCAAAAGCACAGCAAAATCTACAGAAACATCATGAGAATGTAAATTTGAACACAAACTATTTCATATGTTCATAATCGCTTTTCACAACTGCAATTTCAAATGCAGATATATGGGGGATGTGGACATTTGTGAAAACTGTATTGCAACTTTTCCATGTATTCTTAGCACCCCACCATTTTTACCCACCAATGAGTAGAAGCACAAGATGGGCTTTTCAAATAAAGTGTCCAGGAAGTGGAAGCATAAGGCCGGCATTTCTAATAAAGTGGCAAGTGAGTGGAAGCGTAAGAGCGTGTTTCTAATAAAATGGACAGTGAGTGAAAGTACGTGTAAGCTGCTTTTCCAAGAAAATAACAACTGAAGATCATGAACTACAGATAAGTTACATATGACCAGGGTAGTGAGGAGGCCAAAAGGTGCTGAGAAACAGATACCATGTTTACAAGCCTGTTATAACAAACTGTGCCAACCATGGAAAGAATGTATTGCACTGGTTAATTTGCATCCAGGAAAGGCTACACAAGTTTAGAATAATCTAAACTTAAAGGACGTTTAAAAATCAGAAATATCGAAATGATACAAAAACTCCCACCAAGAGGGCAGAGTGCCAAACCTGGAAAAGCACAAAGGGAAACAAATGTGTTTAAAGCACAAACACACACACACACACACACACATATAGTAATGTTGCCAAAACCCCATAGGTTTTCTGAATAAATGGAAAAACCCAGCATTTGAAACAACTTCGAACTTTCACACCTGAATTACTAACAAAATTTCACAAAGTCGAATTCAGATGCACAATGATTTTTTCTCCTTCAACACTGTAAAAAGTTTGCATGTTGTTGTGTGTAAACCTGTCAGTGTGTCTCCTGTCCTGTTCTACAGTCATCATCATAACTAGATTAGAAAACCGAGTGTGAATTAGTGTATTTAACAGGTACTGTTGATGTTTTTGAATAAACTCTTTTTCTCACAGTCTTTTTCTGTCCAGGAATCCCTGCAGGATTTCAGCTTCTGGGCTGTAACAAAATGTGAAGAACATTCTGTAGAAGATCTTCACAGCCTTTTTATACAATCATTTTAATTATGAATTCAAATGTGTGGTACAGCTGCTGAAGATTTGAGAACAAATCCACCACTGAATAAATAATCCACAAATAAGCATTCAAATTCATTTCATGTGAACCAAGTGAAAGTTTAAAGGATAACTTACAAGCAGAAGACATTTCAGAATATGCTTAATTAATATTAAGAAAATTAAAAAAAAAAAAGCACAAATCTTACTGGAAAAAAGGAGTGTCATGAAACCCAGCCCATTATTCTACCCCCACCAAATATTACTGTTGGCACTATGTATTCTGGTATACAGTGTTTTCCCAGCATATAGTTTTATAATATTGGACACTCCAATAAACTAATATAGAAACATATGAGAACAATTTCAGGCACCTTTTTTTGCTATATAGAAAAATGACACCACCCACAAATTAGCCACATGAAACACTCTGGATATCATCTCTTCATTTATTAGATGTACAATTATGAAAAATAATAATCATAAAAAAGACTGGAAGCCCAAGATTATGTACAATCGCTCTTTAAGACGCTGTAGTGAGTCTCTCTGAGAGTGTCGTCTCAGTCCCGCTCTGCAACACAGCCTGATATGTTGAGCTTTAAAAACAAAAATCATGATCCAACGGAGAGAAACTGACAAAAAAATAAACATACATACAT
>JBBPCY010073011.1:0-10616 GCA_037974405.1 Brachyalestes nurse
GTGTGTGTGTGTGTGTGTGTGTGTGTGTGTGTGTGTGTGTGTGTGTGTGTGTGTGTGTGTGTGTGTGTGTGCGTAAGGTATTATCTTCCTCGGAAGTTCTCTCGCTGTAGTGTGGATGAATATCTGCAGTTTCTGCTTCAGGGTGGAGGAACCTGCCTGTTCAACAAACCCAACAAAGTGAGTAAATTAAATTATTTTAAAGGGGATGTGATGTTAAAGGGAGTGTAATGTTAAAGGGAATGAGACGTAAAAGGGAGTGTAATATAAAACTGAATGTAATATTTCAGGGAATGTGACATAAAAGAGAGTGTAATATTAAAGGGAATGTGATATTTAAGGGAATGTGACATTAAAGGGAATGTAATGATGAAGGGAATATGAGGTTTAAGGGAATGTGATGTTAAAGGGAATGTGATGTTAAAGGGAATGTGACATTAAAGGGAGTGTAATATTAAAGGGAATGTGATATTTAAGGGAATGTGACATTAAAGGGAATGTAATGATAAAGGGTTTGCAATATTAAAGAATATGAGGTTTAAGGGAATGTGATGTTAAAGAGAATTGATATTAAAAGCAATGTGATGTCAAAGAGAGCGTGCTATTAAAGAATATAATGTGTAGAGAAATGTAATGTTAAAGAGAATTGATGTTAAAGTGAATGTGATCTTAAAGAGAATGTGATGTTAAAGAGAATGTGATGTTAAAGGGAATGTGATGTTAAAGAGAATGTGATGTTAAAGAGAATGTGATATGAATGGGAATGTGATGTTAAAGGGAATGTGATGTTAAAGAGAATGTGATGAATATAGTCAGCATTTTCCCCAAATATCTGGAACGTTAGCTTTTTCCCAACCCATCCTCCGTGCAGCTCCTGGACCCTCCGGAATGTGGGAATGGTTTTGTGGAAGCTGGAGAGGAGTGTGACTGTGGCTCGCAGGTGGTGAGTTCGCTTTGTGTGAACAACAATAACATTTTTATTATTCATATGCATTTATTACAGACTACATTTGTCCCAGCAAAGAGACAACATTATCACATTTTATTATTAATTTGTATTGTAGGCATCATGTGGTAGGTGTTAAACTGATGTGCTTATGATTTTAAATTTGATTCCAGTATGAATTTTCTCTTTGAAGTCCTGTTTGAAGTCAAAGTTGAGTTGAAAGGGGTAATTCTTCTCCTCCTGGAGAAGGAACATGATTATGGTATTTTAGATGTACCATGTGTGGATGATGTGTGTGTTTTGTGTTCTTATTGATCGATGTGCAGGAATGTGCACGCAGTGGTGGGGCCTGCTGCAAGAAATGCACACTTACCCACGATGCAATGTGCAGCAACGGCCTGTGCTGTCGGGACTGTCGGGTGAGTCTGATTTATATGTGTGTGAGGTTAGGTTAATATGTGTGTGAGGTCAGTCTGTGAGTGTGTGAGATCAGTGTGTGTGTGTGTGTGTGTAAGGGAAGTGTGCGGGTGTAGTAACTCCTCCATGCCTGTGGTGGTGCTGCAGTATGAACAGAGAGGGGTGATGTGCAGAGATGCTGTGAACGACTGCGACATCCCAGAGAGTTGCACTGGAGACTCCAGCCAGGTAGATCCTGTACCTCCCACACCTCCCACACCTCCTGTATCTGAACACCTCCCACACCTATTACACCTCCCACACCTGAATACCTGAACACCTCCCGCACCTCCTCTACCTCCTGCACCTCCCGCATCTCCTGCATCCCCACACCTCATTCAAAATGCTGCTGCCAGAGTTCTAACCAAAACCATAAAGAGTGCACATCCCTCCAGTTTCTAGGCTCTTACAGTGGTTCCCAGTTCAGTACAGAACTGATTTCAAACCGTTTCTTTTTGTGTACAAGTCACTCAGTGGTTTGAGATACTCAGATATGTTTGAAGTTTACATTCCTGGTGGGTCTCTTAGATCTGCAGGAGCTGCTCAGCTAGTGGTGAAAAGATCTGAAACTAAACCTGGTGAAATTGTGTTTGTCCACTATGCCGTCCAAAAATCAGATCTTCACTGACTGCAGCTTTAAAAAGCTGATAAAAACATTTTCTATGTATTCTTTTATTACTTTCATTATTTTCTTCTATTTTCTTCTATTTTATTTTACTTTTGTGTGTGATAATTTGTTATATAAATAGCCTTGACTTGAACACCTGATTTACCTTCTCCAGCTCACAGTAAACACTGAAACATTCCCTCTTTTCTCACAGTGTCCACACAATGTTCACAAGCTGGATGGCTACATGTGTGACAACAATCAGGTAACGATTTATTTCAGAACCTCAATTGAATGGCTGACTGATGAGGGTGTGAATCTAAGGCAGGTCCCCGCCGTGATTGTGCAACTCTGCATCATTTAGAATCATACTTTCCCTCAAAAATCCGGATGAGATCTGTTCTAAAAATCCAGAGACAAATGATCTGCCACCTGTGGTCCAGGATAAACTTTTGGAGCTCTCACACAATGCAGGTCTACCATAGAGATCCGGCTGGTTCTCTCAGTCTGAATTCTGGCTAATGCTGTGTAGAACATCCCAAGCTGAGTGAGATGGCAGTGAAAACAATGTTGCCTTTTCATTCCACATATCTGTGCAAGACCACTTCCGCTCACTTTTTCAGCCATGAAAACACAGCCCAGAAACAGGCTCAGAGTGGCTTTGACATCACACCCATCGCATTAGAATGTGGATTTAAATTTTTTGCTACCAACTAGTCTTTGTAGGTGACTAGACCTGTAATCTAATTTAGGAAAGGTCAACAAACATGTTCAGTTCTCTCAAGTGCATCCTCCCTTTGCTGGGACTCACCATTAGGCCTGGGAGTCACCATTAGGCCAACATCTAGTCACGTGTCTCTGGGTTTTCAGGTTCTATGTCTCTGGTAGGCCTATATGTTGATCATAAAAGTGTATGTATGAATTGGGGCACCATTTTGCAGTGTTTACTAATACACAAAAAGTGAAAAAAAAGGTTTCTTGGTTCTTATATATAGGCATAGACCCATACTACTACTACTACTACTACATATTTTACTGATAATTTGGCAATAAACTCAAAGACAACCAAAGCACTCCTGTTAGGTCTTGTTTAATATTGTTCTTACACAGGCATAAGCCCTAATAATACTTACAGTAATTAGAATAATAATAAGAAGAAAAAGTAGAGGAATATCTGTCTGTCTATCCGTCTATCTATATATCCAGGTGTGTGTTTAATACTGCAACACACTGCATACTGTAACACCCAGGACACTGTAATACAGCAATACACTACACACTGTGCACTGTAACGTTGCACACAGTAATACTTAGCACACTGTAACATACTTCAACACAGTGCACACACTGCACGCTGTACACATGGTAAACTATCATACTGCATGCTGTATCACTGCAACACATCACACACTGTAACACACTGCATACTGTAACACTGCACACTGCAACACCCTGCGCACTGTAACTCACTGTACACTGCAACACACACACACACTGTAACACTGTGTCATGGCAACACACCGCACAATGTAACAGCAACACACTACACACTCCTCTGCATCGATACTGTATTTTTTTCTTTTCTGCTCTTCTTTCTCTTTAGGGTCGCTGTTTTAACGGTCGTTGCAGAACACTCGACAACCAGTGCAAAGCACTGTGGGGCTACAGTGAGTATAAAGAGTTTATTGGGAGTGTTTTAGGAATGTGTATGAGGACTGTGTAAAAAGTGAGTGCTTGAGTGAGAGTGAGTGTATAAAGAAAAGAGAAGGGGGCACAGCACTGAGCCTTGGGGAACACCAGTGGTGAGTCTTTTTGGGACAGACAGAGATCCTTTCCATGATACTTGATTATTGTGACCTTCAAGGTTGCAGAAACAGTGATTTCAAGGTCAGAGTAAAGTCAGGAGGATCTGATGGCTTATAATATCCAGAAAGATCTAGAAGAATTTTGTTGTCATATTTCTTCATTATTACACATCTGGTCTCACATCCTTAGTAGGTTTCCTGATGCTACCTTACCTCACAGTCTCACCCTGGCCTTCTGTGAGATCAGTGTGCTTTCCCTTCTAAAAAAAGCTTGGTGTGGAGTTATCAGGGTTCTGGCTGACGCAGTGGAGCTGGGTGATTTGGCTGTTTCAGTTCTGGTTGGCATTCCGGTAACTCTCAGTGTTCATCAGTCATGTGACCTGGTCATGAAGTAGCTGGAGGAATCGCTGTCTGGCTATTAATTACTAAAATTGTAGAGTTCAAATATACACTGTCAGAGCTATGGGCCTGGCACAGCTATGCCCACTTCCATACGTGCTATTATAAACTCTGCAAGCTGTTTGGAAGCACCAACACCCTGGTTATACTCACCGCCATTGAGATCTCACCTTTTCAGTCCCATCCCTCTTGTCCACCTGGCCTGACCGACAACACCTGCCTTCAACTGCGTCTCAGCAAGGAATGAACTACACTCCACTAGAACTGACCGGCTCCACCTGTACATTCCCTCTTTCTTACTACGCTCCTTACATACACAATCCTGTACACTACCGCTCTCGCCACACTTCTCTGGAACCTACATGACACCCTCCATCTCTACACTTCCTCTCTTACTACACTTCTCTAAAACTGACCCGCTCATAGTTCTCAAATTTTGATTGTTTAGCATTGTGGTCCCCAAAATATGGAATCCTACAATCATTCTTGTCGCATTCCACATGAATAGCCTTTTTGTGTGTGAAAATGTTTGTGTGTGTTTTTGTGTGTGTGTGTGTGTGTGTGAAGGTGCAGCAGACCGGTTCTGTTATGAGAAGTTAAATGCTGAAGGAACAGAGAAAGGAAACTGTGGTCGAGCTCCAGGAGGACAAGGCTGGACACAGTGCAATAAACCGTATGCCCACATGCACACACACACACACACACATATGCACACACACACACACATATGCACACACACACACACACACACACACACATGATTTACAGAATTTGGCAGGCGCTTTTATCCAAAGCAGCTTTGTGTGTGTATGTGTGTGTGTGTGTGTGTGTGTAGGGATGTGCTGTGTGGTTTTCTTTTTTGTTCCAATGTAACGGAAAAGCCGAGGTTTGGGGACCTGCAGGGGGAGCTTACCAGCCTGACCATCTACCACCAGAGCAAATACCTGGATTGCCGGTTAGTGTGTGTGTGTTTATGTTTGTGTATGCATGTGTGTTTGTGTCTAAGAGAGTGCTGCAGCATGATCAAATGACAAAGCAGCCGGTGATAATTAATGATAAAAGTTAAGGCTATTTTTAATGAAACCGGGTATGCGTGCTCACGTGTGTGTGTGTGTGTATAGTGGGGGTCATGCTGTGCTGGAGGATGGATCTGATCTGGGTTATGTGGAGGACGGAACTCCCTGTGGTCCCAGTATGATGTGTCTGGAGCGCCGCTGCCTTCCTCTCAGCTCCTTCAACATCAGCAGTTGCCCGGGATCCAACTCAGGACTGACCTGTTCCAACCATGGGGTGAGGAACACCCAATAACGTACACACACACACACACACACACACACACACAGTGTCCATCATATCCATTTTTTATTCTGGTCAGCAAGGGTCTTTGTTTTTCCCCCTCCCCTCTCTCTCTGGGTGACTAGGGTGGTCCACCTTCTCCCCTGTCACTCAGTATTACTGTCCTCTCTTCCTGCAGATGGGTAGGGTGGTCCTCCCTTTCTCATCACTCTGTATGGCTTCAGTTCTCCATAGTCATTTTAGTGCAACATAGGAATAAGAACAAAACCAGAAACACTACAAGACTACACAAGTGCAGGACAGGTCAACATACTCAGAGTAGAAAAGGGAACAAGAGAGAGAGAGAGAGAGCAAGGAAAACACAAGAGCAACAAAACAACCAGACAAGAAAACATTAATGCTGCCAGCAAAAGCATCTACAGTGTAGGGGAGAGGAGGGTGTGTGAGACGTGTGTGAAGGAGAAGAGAGTGTGTGAGAGTGTGTGAGGGAGAAGAGGGTGTGTGAGGGTGTGTGAAGGAGAAGAGAGTGTGTGAGGGTGTGTGAGGGAGAAGAGGGTGTGTGAGGGATGTGTGCGGGAGAGAAGGGTATGTGAGGAGTGTTTGATGAGAAGAGGGTATGTGAAGGGTGTGTGGGGGGGAGAAGTGGGTGTGTGAGTGTGTGTTTGGAGAAGAGAAATTACAACGAAACACACACACACATACACACACACACACACACAGATGATTTACAGAATTTGGCAGGCGCTTTTATCCAAAGCAGCTTTGTGTGTGTGTGTGCGTGTGTGTGTGTGTGTGTGTGTGCGTGCGTGTGTAGGGATGAGTAAACAGCAGGGACTGAGGTCACAGGTCTGGGGTTCCTGTGCTCAGTGTGGCAGTGCTGGAGATGTTGCTCCTGATCCTGACTGACTTGAGGTCTCCCAGAGGGGCCCAGCAGTCTCAGTTTCAGAATCAGATGCTGAGGAATCATGGTGTTGAAGCTGAACTGAAGTCTATGATCAGCATTCTATTGTTATTCTATTGTTTTTTTGCTGCTCTTACATTTGTACTGTCCACTTCTGCCGTAACAACATAAAATTCTCACTTGTGTGACTAATAAAGGTTTGTCTTATCTTCTCACCTAAGCGTCCTTTTAGTCCAGGTGGGTGTGGGCCAGGTGAAGGGTGGTGGAGATGCATCATCCGTAGAGTATTTGGGATGATGCACAAACTGCAGGGAGTCCAGGGAAGGTGGCAGCTGTGATTTTATGTGCCTCATGACAAGCCTTTTGTAGCACTTCATGATGCTGGGTGTGAGTGTGACATGATGATTGAGCCAGAACACTGACTTCTATGGCACAAGGATGGAACTGGAACAATGGCGGAGCTCAGAAAGATATTGAAGATGTCTGTAAGAATGTCTGCCAGGTTGTCTGCACATACCTTAAACATACGACCAGGTATGTTGTCTGGTCTGGCAGCCCTCTGTGGGTTAACCCTGAGCAGAGTTTTCTTCACATCAGCCATGGTCAGACAGAGGCCCTGGTCAAGGGGTGGGGGGTGGTCATTTTTGCTGCTATATCATTTTGTGCTTCAAACTTGCCATTGAGATTCAGCACATTTGAAAGGGAGGACTCATCATCACAGGTAGGTGTAGATGTTCAGTAGGTGATATCTTTGACCAGTGTCCTGGAAGTGGATTTTCTGAGCATGTTCACACTTTGCTGCTCTAATGGTGGGACATTTTGCTGTTGGAACTTCCTCTAATGCAGATGACTATTCAGGTGGTTATTCCAGGATGATGTGGTCTCCAGGATGAGTAGAGCACTGAAGTGTTCAAACCACCTCAAAAAGATTCGCTTTCAGTCTTCCAGAAGTTTGAAATAGGAGTGGTGAGTGTAGTGTAGTGGGAAATATCATTGTCTATCAAGACTAGGTTCATATTCTCAAACATATTCTCACACACACCACACAGCATGAGTAAGAGTCCTGTAGTGAGATTCACAGTTTCTGCATGCTTAGATCTGTTTCTCTGGATAAGATGATCTGAAACCTGTGAGACGACCCACAATTTTCAGGATTGAAAAGGAACAAGGTTTTAGATGATGTAGTTCTGCGCTGGGTTCCTGAAGAGTGTGTGAGTAGTGCAATCTTGTGGGCTTCTGTTTCAAACATCTCCCCTCCTTCTGTCCTGCAGACCTGCAGTAATGAGGTGAAGTGTATCTGCGAGCCGGATTACACTGGGAAGGACTGCAGTGTGTTTGATCCGATTCCTGATCCCACACCTCCACCCGGACCCGACAAGAAAGGTCCATTCGCAAACACACACACACACATGTATAGTGCACACATATGTAGTGGGATATTTTTCAATATAAAATACAGTATGTGTCCTTCGTTCCTTTGTTTAGGGGTTTTGTATTAGGCAGTGTGTGTGTGTGTGTGTGTGTGTGTGTGTCTGTATGTGTGCTTGTTGATTTGTAGAGGAGCACAATATATACAGTGTTGGGCAAGTTACTTCAAAACTGTAGTGCGTTATTTATTACTTGTTACTGTCATTTCAAAGTAATTCGATACATTACAATATTACTGTATTTAAAATGTAAGGCATTACACTACTATTGCATTAAGTTACGCTCACCAAAATAACTGGAAATATGGATTTGGCTCAAATGTAGCTGATGACGCTCAGTTAGCTCATTACACAGCCAGTGGAAGGTGATGTAGTATCTGACTGAGCTGGGCTTATGGTTAAAAACAGTTCTATCCGACGTTAGATCAGTGGCAGGTTCACTCATCTCTCTGTTCTGTCCGACTACAAGAAGTGAAACATTTTGCGCGGACGTTTCTCCTCTCTGCTGATCTTGCGGTGATTTTGGGTAAAAAATGCATTGTAACCCGCGTTACTGACATTTGTACCGAGTAAAATATTACCAATTTTTTTTCTGTAATGCCTTACATTACCGAGTTACAGCAAAAAGCAATGCATTACAGTAATTTGTTACTTTTGTAACACGTTACTCCCAACACTGTGTGTGTATATATATATATATATATATATATATGTATGTTTGTCTTTTTTGTGTCTGTCTGTGTATGTATGTGTGTGTGTTTGTGTGTAGGTCTGTAGAGGAGTACTGTATGTGTTTGTGTGTGTGTGGCCTGTTCTCAGAGTGTGTCCTTGTTCTCTTGCAGTGCTCTGAGCTCAGTGGCTCTTAAAGCCTCCCCGACCCCTTGGCCCCCCCTGCACCCCCGCAGACAAAGACAAACTGAAACGTAAAAAAACTTCACTTCACTCTAACTGTCGTGCCCCCTCCCCCAGACACACAGTGGTGATGGTCAGTGGTGGTTGGTGTGTGGTGTTTACTGTTTTCTTATTTGTGTTTGGTGGTGCTGTTGTGTTGTGTCCGCCCCCCCCACAGGTCCCAGTGGTACCAATATAATTATAGGCTCGATTGCGGGGGCGATTCTGCTGGCTGCGATAGTCCTGGGGGGCACAGGCTGGGGATTTAAGTAAGATTCCTGGCATGCTTCTGTACTGCTCATATCCCACAGAGTTCCTTACCCTGCCACTCACCGCATGACCACATTCAGCCGCTGGCTCCGTTCACTGCCTGCAGTTCTTCTCTGACCCCTGACCTTAAGGGTAACTCACCTAGGAACACCCGGTATCAGCCCTGCATTTCCTATCTGATGGCCACACACACAAACACAGAGGCCAGTGTTAAACACAGAGTCAGGCTGATAGCCTGCACGCTAATGCTAATTTACCCCAACACTATGAGCAACCGGATTAATTAAAACCTCACTGTTTCATGAGTGGAACAGGATTCAGGACCAAACTTGTGATCAGAACTTCATCGCTTCTTCTCCTCTCTGGTTCCTGATGTAACAGTGTACTCTCTGGAGTCTCTCTGGACTCACTTTGAACAGAAGCGATAGATTCTGGATGAAATCCAGAATTCATTTAAAACTGTATTTTTTTATAAACCTTTCCAAGACAGTTCCTCAGGCAGGCATTCATCACGATTATGGTACTTTATTCTTTATACACTTCATTACACACCCGCATACACACACACACACACACACACACACACTCCCTCCCACCCTCCAAAATTATTTTTAAATGTTCACTTACTGAAAACTCGCTGGATGTCTTGCAATGTGAACACGTCCTCATGGTTGCTATGGATGGCAGTGTCCTGTATGGATCGTATCTATGACTCCTCTGTGTCCATCATGACTGTTGCAGTTAAGCCAAATGACCCAGATGACCACCTCCTTCTCCCCGCTTCCTGATTAAGAGAAAAAACTGAGAGACTAGGAGGGCGAGAGGGTGGGGATGAGGGAACGACGAGGTGGGGACAGGGATTTGGGATGGCGAGGGGGTCGGGAATAAGGATGAAGATGTGGTTAGGAGGGCAAGTAATGGAGCGAGGGGGTGAGGACAAAGTGCGGTTGAAGC
Source organism: Brachyalestes nurse (assembly GCA_037974405.1). Taxonomy (NCBI): domain Eukaryota; kingdom Metazoa; phylum Chordata; class Actinopteri; order Characiformes; family Alestidae; genus Brachyalestes; species Brachyalestes nurse. The sequence goes on from JBBPCY010073011.1 coordinate 9,950, forward strand.
CATGAGGATGAGGCTAAGAGGGAGAGGTAAACAAGACTAAGAGGATAAGGAATAGGGAAGAGACTAGAGACTAAGAGGACAATGGTGTGGGGATGAGGGATGAGGTCGAGGGGTGGGCATGAGGGATGGGGATGAGGGACTGAGGATAAAAGAAGGGGAACGAGAGGCGCGGATAAGGGTTGGGGACGAGGATAAAAGGACGAGGGATAGGGATGAGGCTAAGAGGACGAGGGGGGAGGAGGGGTGAAAACAGAGCCGAGATGAAGCTTAGAGGATGACGGTTAGGGACAAGATGGGGTTTGGATTGGGTTTTTAGCGCTGCTGTTCTTCATTATTCTGTGAATCTCTGCATGTCTGCCTGCTCCTATCCTGAAGCATGCCTCTACTGCCTTCACTGCCTCTACCGCCTCTACTGCCTCCCCTGCCTCTACTGCCTCCACTGCCTCTACTGACTCGCCTGCCTTTACAAACCTCTACTGACTTTGCTGCCTCCACTGCCTCCACCACCTCCACTGCCTCTACTGCCTCCCCTGCCGTCTCTGCTTTAGGGGTTAGTAATTAGGGTTTAGGGTTTATGGATTAGGGTTTAGCGGTTAGGGGTTAGGGATTTGGGTTTAGGGATGAGAGATTAGAGGTTCAGGTTTAGGGGTTAGAGGTTAGGGGTTGG
>JBBPCY010073012.1:0-10615 GCA_037974405.1 Brachyalestes nurse
CACAATGTGAACATAAAAAGAACTGAGTTCCCTTTCTGCTGGTCCACTTTTTGGACCCCTTCTAGAGGACTGAGTTCGGTTCCTTTAAAGAGGACTATATGTGAAAACACCCTGATTCATTTGTGGAGTAGCAAATTACTAGTAAACAAGTAAATAACGTCGTAATAATATCTTCACTTGCCAATATCTTGTGACGTAAAGACATAAAAGTACATACTTAAAAATTAATGACCAGTAGAATCAATCAGTAATTCTGTAATTAGTGTCTGTCACGGCTGGCTCCGTCTCTATTGACGGGCTACTGAGCCAAGGAACTTTTTTGTCTTGTTTGTCTCTCTTTATGTTTCTATCTTCTTTCTTTCCTGTCTGTCTTTCTCCATGTTTCATCAGTGATCCTGCTTTAAAAAGTACACCAGGCTCTGTATCCTGATGCGTACCTACAATCCACAGTGGAGTATTCTCATTGTGTATTGAATTCGAAATATGGACTCTGCAAAGTGAGCAATTACTCCTTTTTTGTGCTTTGAGTTGTTACTGACTTTCCCTTAGAACCTGTGTTTTTCAGAACTCCTGTAAGTGTGTGTTCTTGTTTGTGGTCAACCGAGAATGACAGCGTCAGATTTTGTTGGAGTTTGTGGAAGTAGTAACTTAAGTAGTATTTTTATCTTTAGGTGGGCAGCAGATGCAGGTGGTCCATGGTGGTCGAACTAATCTGTTGAGGGACAGACCTCAATGGTGGTTGATCTGGAGCATCAACATCAACAAATATTAGTCAGACACTAACACAAAAAATTAAGTGTATGACATTATATCTCTGCTTTATATCACACAAGTGTTTTTTCAATTGGATTGTCAAAAAATGAAACTGTGAAAGTCACAGAAAGAAACAGACATACACAGCTCTAACAACTGAAAATTTCTGCTTATTTATTCTTCTTACCCATTTTCACTTAAAAAAAACTTACTCTTATCTCCATGCCTTCCTTACTTTTGCCTTAACCTCTGACTTTTCTTTGACAGGAGTTGTTTAAGTGTACTTAACCCGCAGTAACTTGGCTGAAATAGCGGATGTTGATTTCAGTATAGCCTTACAGGTTTGAGGAACAGATGCGGACTACTCGACCACTAACATATGTCGCTCTTAATAAGAGTATCAGCTAAATACCGTAAATGTAAATGTCTGCTACCTGAGCCCAGGGGGGAACTTTAGCACAGGAATGCTTACATTTAGATAGTGGATGCTGTACAGTACAGTATTATATATTCCACAAATATATAGTGTCCTGAAACTCTGAGAGTGTGTTACAGATGTGTAAAAAATGCAAACATTTAGTAATTAAATAAAGTTATATAAAATTAAGACATTTTATATTTAGCAGTATCAGTTAGGCCAGGTCGGTTCAGGTTTCAAACCTGTGGTTTGACTCCAGTTGTCCGAATGAACCAGTGCTTCAGTACGTGGTCACCCATTTCCTAGGGTGGTGTTCTATGGAAAGGTAGTATCTGTGTGTTTAAGAAAACGTATCGCCTGTTGGGCTCTAAGTTTGCGTCAGGCTGAAGACGACTGCTGTCTGCTCTCTCCGCGACATTCTGAGAATTTTCAAGACGGGCCGTGTGAGCTTGCTCCTGTTGAACAGCAGTAGCTCAGGACAGACGTGAAGAGGACTAACGTAGATGTGTGTACCTCCTTTTTGTCTCTCTCTCGCTCTCATTACAGGCATAACCATCTGAGCCTCAGCATCGGAGCGGGCCGTGAAGAAATGGTCCAGAGTGGAGGGTGTCCTGGACTAAAACTGATTGTGACTGCGGACTGTTTAGTTTGCTCGGAGAGAAGGTCCTCCGAAAGAGTTTGAGTTCCTCAAGACCCTTGTTTTCGTGTGTTGAGTTTGTGAGCCTGTTCGGCTAAAGAAACTTGTGAAACCTCATTAAAATCCCTCCAAGTGCGGCAATATGCTGCCTGCAGCTGTGTCTTTCCCCCCAGAGCCCGTGACACCAGTTTGGGCTTTAACTACATACTTGTACAGAGCTAACAATTGTTAGGAAATCCTATGGGTCCACTGTTTTATGTAAATCTATGAAGTAGTTTTCATTATTTTCATTATTTTGGTTGAACAACATGTATGTTGTGTTTCTCCCCCATAAATCCTTTATAACAGAAAAAATACAAAACAGAAGGCGTTATATTTGTCAAGGAATTAAGGAAGTGTTAAGAAACAAACAAACTTCTAGGAAAACACAATGGTTCCTTGCGAACAAAATAAGTTTAGAAGTGTCCCCCCTTTATAGGTTTATGGTGATGCCATGGGGGGGACCTCAGTTGAGGTGGGATTCTGCTGTGTTTGGCCTTATTACATTCAGTCAGCAGTATTTTTGTCTTTTTATTTGTCTGTTTGTCTAAAGGCTGAGACTAAATGCAAACTTAACTGAATAAATTTGGAACTGTATTTACCGAGTGAAACTAAAATTGTTTAGTCCAAATGTGTTGTTGAGGAAACATATATAAATCATATATAAAAAGTGTACTGTAAAAACTGTAATGCTTACTTAGCAAAAACTGGCAAAACAAATTAGACTGATGCCAAACATGTCCCTAAGGCAAGGCCACATATCACATACTGTCCTGCAATGCCCCTGTCTGCAATTGTTTTCCTTGTGCCATATGATTTGTTGTTTTGACTTTCAGCTCTGTCCTTGTCCTGCCCCCTGTTTAGTGGTTCCACCTGTTGTCTGTCTTCCCCCTCTCCTTCCCCAGGTACTTCCACTTCTTTGCCTTCCTTGTATATATACCCTTGTAAGTCTATCCCATTTGTCAACTGTGACTCTACCGCTGTCGCTTCTGTCCTGTGTCAGCCCCATATGTCTATCTCTCTTCTTACCCTTTTTTGGTGTTCTATATTTCTGTAATATTCTGCCTCCTAGAGGGTGCCCACCTTCATTGCTGAGACGTTGTTGAGTGGGTGCTCTGATCCTTAGCAGCCCCCTTAATTCTGAAGACATTACACAAAGTGGGTGCTTGGATCCTCAGTGCACCCCATATTCACTGAGGACATTGCACAGGGTGCAACTGGATCATTGACATATTGCTTTTCCACTATAGATGCCTCTGAGTGTGCAGTCAGGTCCATCCTGGAGAATGCAGCCGAGTGGGCTCTAGTTGCTTCAGAGAGCTTCTTGTTGATGCTGGCACCATCTGCTGCTCCAGAAAGTCCCAAGTTGCTGGTTACCCAGTCTACTGGTTTCAAGCCTCCAGGTCAATGGCAGTTCCCTCTGCTGCTCCCTGATGTTCCAGAGTATTCCATGTCACTGCTAGTGCTGCCTGCTGCTCCAGAGTGCTATGTGTCAATTCACCAGCTTGATAATTTCTTAGTTCCATGTCCCTTTGTTGATGGTTTCAGAATTCCCTAGTCCCCCACCATTGACCACTCCGTTGCCTGGTCCTTCAAGTAGCCTTCAAGTTCTCTGGTCCCCCGCCATTGACCACTCAATCTTCTGATCCCTCATCACAGGCTTCATCTTACCATGGTCACATAGGAAAGTTTGCCGAGGACATGGCACCCAGTCTTATCCTAGGATGTGGCTCCGGCCCAGTCTGTATCTGCTTCTAGACCTCATACGTGCTTGACCTAGTCAGCACCTGATCCTAGACTTAGACATGCTTGACCTAGTCTGGCCAGTCTGACCCTAGACTCTGCTAGGACAACGCTTCACTACCCTATGTATCCCTGTCCCGTCCTGTGTTCCGCCTATGTCTGTATTACTGTCCAGTCCCATGTCAGGTCTTCTGTCATATCTTCTGTCCTCTGTTCCCAGTCAAGTCATTTGTTCAGTACTGATCCCTCAGGCTCTTGGGTTTGGTCCCCTTGATTTTATGTCCTGTCCACCCAGAATCACTGAATCCTGACCTAGATATGGTCACCTCATGGCTAAAAATGTTTAGTCTGTATTTAGTCTGTATTCCTTAGCCTTTATTTACATATTGTATTGGTATGAATAAATATTCTGAATAGGCCCTGCTGACCTTGATTTTGGATCAAGGTGGCAAGAGAAAAGATTTAAGTTACTTTGAAAGAGGGCTCATTGTTGGACCAAGGATACGAGGATCTCTAGTCACAAAGACTGCTTAACTGACAAGTATTTCAAAAGAAACAAAAACTCTACATTTAGATCTGTGGAAAAGACACCAGGAAATTGGAACAGAACAGAAATCGTGGTTGGAAGTGCACATTCAGTGAATGCATTTGTGTATTAGTGTAACAGGTGAGGAAAAACAGGAAAGTAGGCGATCCTCAGGTAACCCGAGAATGTTAGTGCGAGGAGACAGTGGGCAAAAGCAGCCAATCCAAAATCCAAAAGAGATGGATATCGTAGTAGAGTTGCAGAGCATAAACTCCAAATGACAAAGATGAATGACCATCATAATTCTATGATATCAGAACTGATAAACATATCAGTTCTCATGGAAGTGGTCTCTTCCAGGGTGATTAGGTCCTTATGAGGGGTACCTGGGCAGCTTGATGAGAAAAAATTTGTTAGTAAATAAATGAGTAAATTAAATTTATAAAGCACATTGAAAGCAACAGTAGTTAACCAAAGTCCTCTACAACATTAACAGTTTCAATGACAAGAAGCTCTGTAAATTATGTGGCCTTTACAGTCATAAGATCTCAACCCAGTTTAACACCTTTGGACTAATGAGACTTTGGACTGATGTGGCTCTTTATCACTATCACTGTCATCAAAACATATTACAGCAGATTGCTGAATTAGAAAATGAATTTCTCAAAAGTATAACCCCGAGTAAATAAAGTCTTTACAGTTGTCAGGGCCTTAGTCAGTGGTCACTAGAGGCCACTGTTATTTAAGTTACACTGTTATTTAAGTGAGTGGGGTAGGTTGGACCCTGTCCTGGGGGGAGCCGACGAGAGCGTGTCGTTTCACGGCAAAAGAGCTCCTGTGCAGATGGAGCTTGGAGGAAGAGGACGAGGAGGATTCCGAGTGCTGGGGAGGCTGGTGAGTAGATGGCCAGCCAATTGTCGACCCGGCGGTGTTCGCGGATCCTCCCGCTCCGGCCGTGGAAGAGAGTGCTCTGGGTCTCGCTATTAAGCGAGACGGTCCACGACGCCGCCGTCTCCGGCCCGTCGACCGGCTGCCCCGGCAGCTCGTGCCCTCCTCTGGGGTCCATCTGCCTGGGCTCATCACAGGCTCGCCTCGTTCGGTGAGCCCTGGGCTGGGCCCGTTCCCCTCACTCGCGGCCACCACGAGCCCCACTTCCATCATGGTCTGGGAGGGGATCCAGACAGACCTAGAGGTGGTACTAGGCCAGCTAGACTGGCTCGAGGGGCTGGTGGCTAACATGGCTAACTGGGTGGCCTAGCCAGTGCGGGAGAGCCAAGCCCCGCCAGCACGAGAGAGTTCAGTAAACTCAGAATAGTGAAGAAAGCAGTTCAGTTACTAACTTCTTTTCCCTTGGGGCCGCCACTGGTGTACAGCCATGTAAGCACTCACCACTTCCTCCTCTGCACTACCGAATAGAGTCAGGGATAGTATTACACTGCCTCTTCCTTTACTGCACCACAAACTTAAAGGCTTGCAGCTAGAGCACCCACATGGTACAGTTGGAGGTTGAAAAGTGAAGCGTCGTCCTAGCATGAAAAAAAGCCCTAAATCGTGATTGCAGCATGTATTTTAATTAAATTGTATTTCGTGAGACCGGGCTGTAAAAACGTGCAGATATGCTAATGTGTAGGACTACTTTAATGTAACTGCATGTAGGTAATATTAAAGAGACCTGAGGATACATGTATTTAAGTGAACGACTAAGGCTAAAAGGCTAAAACCTAAAAGCAACAACAGTAATGTTTAATAATATTATATAAGTAATCTCTGTTTGGGCATCACTGTACAAACCTCAGACTAACTATAAAAATATAAAGCCATTAACAGAATCTAAGGGAAAGGGAACAAACCACCAGAGACAAAAGTTGCTTTTTACCCTTTATCAAAAACACCAAGTGACTTACCAGTTCCCACCTACTTGTGCAACAGAACACCAAGATCCTGCACTAGAGTACTGGAGAATAATAAAAAATAGAGCACAGAGTGTTTGAGGCCTTTACACTGGTATGCTGAGCCACTCTTAGCTCTTCCAAGTCTTCCAGAATTCTGGATGTTTCTACTCACTGTTTCTACTCATGTTTCTTCGACTGTGAACTTTCTAGCCTTCTTGTTCCTTTGGAAGTTAGAGCATTCCACCACCTTCGTTAGCCTTTATGGGTGGAACTTCAGGTGCTCTGGCACCTTCTACCAGTTTTTGGAGTTTTAATCTCTTCTAAGTCATCTTCATGTCTGGTCGATTAGCTGCCCTTCCCCTTTTGCCTGTTCAGTCTGGGTGTTCCCATTTTGACCATTCAATCTGGACCATATCCCTTTGCCCATTCAGTCCTGACTGTTCTACTTTGTTCAATCAAAATCATTCCCCTTTGTCCATTCAGTTTGGGCCCTTTCCCTTTTGCCTGTTCAAGCTGAACCTCTTTTTGCAAATTGTTATAATGCACACAGCACGTTTTCAGTTAGGCTCACCTGTCTTACAAGTGCATTTCTGCTTTTCTTCAATGTAACCATGGGTTATACATGAAGTGGTGGTGCCAAGGGTATGACGGCAAGTCCAAATTTCAGGACTAATGTACTGAAACTTCTTAACATCTGTTGACTCACAGCAAGAAGGTCCTGTTCATTACCTGTCCTGGGGATGCCAAGGGTCTGTGTGGGTTTTTGCTGGGCACTCTGGTTTCCTTCCACAGTCCAAAGACATGCATGTCAGGTGGACAGAATGTGATAAATTGCCCCTAGCTGTGTGTGTGTGTGTTTGTCTGTGTGTCTGTTCTGTGATGGACTAGTGACCTGTCTTGGGTGTTTATCCACCTTTCACCCTATGAATGTTGGGATAGGATGATTTTTCACCACACAGCAAAAAGTGCCTGTTAAAGGAGAATGAAGGTGTTCATCAATGGTTTGATGTTTCAGTTGTATGTGCATAATCCCACATTATTGAAACTTCACACAGAATAGAACAGCAGAGAACATGGACACGCAGAGCAGAACAATACAGAAGATGCTGCTACAGACTCCATCTGACCCTACCTTTGCTACCCATAGTGTAGTCTCATCAGTGATTAGGTCTTTACACTAGGGTCTCGTATTGTTAGTGATCTTACTATCATTCTTTTATTTTCCCTCGTTATGTGGTGTCAAACAGTTTGGGTTCCCCTTTTGACTTATACCCCTCCAGCTTTAGTGACTCTGTCACTTTTGGCTTATTCACTAGGGTCTCAGACCCAAATTCTATAAAGCTGCTTTGTGACAGTATCAGTTGTAAACAGCTGTATTTAAATAAAATTGACTTGACTTGGCTATACATTGGTTGAGAGCTGATGAGTACATAAATGCTTTTGGCAGTTCTGTAATTGCACACAGATGGCCAAGAAAGATCTGAGCAGCCAAATGTCCAATAAAAAAAATGAACCAACAGGGTAGTTTAACCTACAAACTGAAACTGTGTTGATATTAAATACATGAACTGTGTTGTCTGAAATAGCTAGTTTTCATATCTAGATTCTCTGGAAGAAAAATAAATTGTTTCAGTTTCGCTGCATGTGTTTGCTCCTCTGGTAGCTATATTTTGGATCTAATCTACTTACCAACAGTAAAATTCTGCAAGAACACCAGTACAAACACTTCAGTCTAGTGGTTTTGCAAACCGTTTATTGTATATACTAAGCCTGCTCACAGCCTACATTATTTAATCATAGCCTACATTATCTACGTTATGATACAACAGGTTCTGGCATAAATAAATAATCCTGTGGCAACCACTAACAATTCATGTTTGACAAAAGAGATATGAACAAGTGCCTTTCACGTGAAGTAAATGTTCTTTATCAGTAATTTCTAGAATGTTTACATGACACATGTTCTTTAAGGGGCAGCTGGTAGCCCAGTGGTTAGGGCGTTCACCCTGCTGTCTGGAAGTCGTGGGTTTGATTCCAAAGACTGCTAGTGGCACCACTAATGTACCCTTGAGCAGGACTGGACTGGGACAAAAAATCTTTCCGGGCACTTTGAGACCGGCCCACACGAGGGAGTGGGGGGGGTGGTTGGTTCTAACGGGAATACGCGCCGGTGTCCCTCTCGATATCACGCTTTTTTGGGGGGTGGTTTTTGCTGATGGGATTCCGGTATGCCTGATGGCCAGTCCAGCACTGCCCTTGAGCAAAGTGCCATCCCCACACACTGCTCCCTGGCTGCCTGCTGCTTTACTTGGGTGAATGGGTTACATGCAGAAGAAGAATTTTGTGCTGTAATGCTGAGGTCTGTTCACGCACAACAGAATTTTCACTTCACTTAAAAGGGCTCTTCACATTTACATGTTTGCAAAAATTGGTTCCATATGGTTCTCAGAAATACTATTGCAAGGTTCTTAATGAGCTTCCTACATTATCACCCAACCAGTTTTGACTTTGTAATTTTATTAGTGCAGTAATTTAGCTTCCAATCCAATTAGCTTCACTATTATCAGACAGTGAGTGACCTTAACATTCCACATTCCTTCAGTATACCACTCTTAACTTTTTTAAGAGTGTACTTTAATTTAAGATATGCTGATTGTAAGAGAAGAGTGGAAACTTCTATTTCACTTCTGTTTTTGTCAGGGGCCTTATGGGAAGATGTCAGAACTCAGATGTTCTAGGGGATTGTTGTTGATGCTGATAAGCTATAAACAAGGGGCTTTGACAAGCACTGTTGTGCCTAATGGTAGGTAATCAATAACTGGAGCAGACAACTTCAGGACAGATATATTTAGCTAAATCTCACTCATTCAGAATATTGAATTAATCTATAAAAATGTGAACATTGCAAGCCTAACAATAGAACCGGTGTATAATATAAATATTCACAAGCACAAATATTTCCAGCTTTCTAAGTGTCGTTTGCAAATGAGAAATGAGAATATTTCCATTCTATAAAAAAAACTGTTCAAAGCCACCTGCATACTTGATTAGATCTGGTCGGTCCCTCACTGGTAATTCTAATAGCAAAAGGCTGCCAATTCAAATGGCAGTCACAATAAATCATATAGTTTTTTTTTCTTTTAACATTCCCTTCTCACTTGTTTCCTGCCACCTCAAGGAACAGTGAGATCAGACAGTCTTTTGCTTTTAAAATGGAAAAACCATTGTGATCTGCTTTGACATTGCCCTTTGTGGATGCAACCATAACAAATTTCTCCTTTATTATCAACCCCTTCATAAATGTGCCACATTATCAACAGGGACACTATACATGTCCGAGGTCGTATGATGACTCAGGCTCCACTCTTGGCAAATGTGACATTCAAAAATACAGGCACTCCACATGGGGAAGTGCCAAGTAGGACTTGGAGAAATGTGAAAAGGGCAAAGAGTGAAAGTAAAAAATACCAATCTCACTTTTCCAATTGCATGTCGGAGTAGCTAACACAGGAAAATGATCCAGAAATTACTTTAATTCCCTCTGCTGTTTTCCTTCCCTCTTAATATCCATCCATTATCTGGACCTTATCCTTAACTAGAATTGCTGGGACTCTGGAGCCTATTACAGCCGTCATAGGGCAAAAGGGAGAGAAACACCCTGGACAGCTTGCCAATCCAACACAAGGCTGACACAAAGGCAAACACATTCCCACCTGCAGTTTAGCATCTCCAATTTGCCTGATGTGCATGTCTTCAGAACCTGGAGTAGTCAATACAAACCCCTGCAAACAACAAGCAAACTCACCACAGAAAGGACTTTTTGGCCACCCAGAACTGATGAATCACCACCTGCCTAATATGCTATTGATGTTCTGGATGGCAAAAGTGAGTTAGGGGCGATTGGATGGAAAGTGTTTTAGTAGTTTAAAAGAGATAACAGGGATTTACAGACATAATAACGGTTATTTCGTGCTGTGTAGTGGGCTGTTACTATTATTAACACATTTTTTCATGCATGTAATATTATGTATGTACTTAACCCTCTAAACGGCAAAGTCGCAGAAGACGTCATCATGAATAAAGTAGACTGTAGTTACAAATATAATGTAATATAGCATTTGCATTCCCTATCACTAGTTGGCAGACGTGCAGTACTTTGATTTAAGACCAAAATGACTCATCTTCCTGTTCAAAGTTTCGAGTAAATAGCAGTAGAAACGAACCTCATGTCACTGGTGCGTAGGCAGTCAAAGGACATTATGAGCGGCACAGCTCCGCCTGGCAAGCACCAATCCCTGTCAAACTTCACAGCTAGATAGGGCTCGGTGAAACGTTTCCAACGACACCTCGTTTGCCACAATACCCCCGGAGTTATTAGCCAAAAACCGCTCACCTCGCCTGAGTGTCCCATTACTTTAGTCCACCACGGACCTTCCGAACAGCAAAGCTCCGCGCAGCACAAGCACCCAGACACTTCAAACTGCACTTAAAAATGCCCAACATTTACATTAAGTCTCTATCTTTAACCCGTTTTAAGCCACATGCTTTTGAAATATTGGTCAAAATCCAGTATTTAAAAATACTGGCCTTTAAACTGGAGCTTAAAG
>JBBPCY010073013.1:0-10615 GCA_037974405.1 Brachyalestes nurse
TCTTGCCACTGCAGTCCTTGTTCCCAGCATGCAAACCCATCACATGACACATCACTGGAAAGCCCAGGATGTTCTCTGCATAATCCAATAGGGCTTGATGGGGTAACTCCAAATACTGAAGGAAGATATAGGTGAACATAATGTCCACTATAAAGGACATAAATGAATAGGTCGGGTCTTAGGAGGATATACAGCCCCCAAGCTCTGGAATGCTATGCCAAACAAAATTTGGGACTCAGACACTGTCTCAGTTTTTAAGTCCAGGCTGAAAACATATTTGTTTAGTCTGGCTTTTTGTATTTAATTTTTCTTTTTAAATGGAAGGTGTAGAGTTGGGAGGCGGTGGGTACAGAGAATTCAAGTAAACTGGGTCACTGCCCCACCACTCCTCGCATTCACTCAGGTTTGTGACGGTGGAGTAGAGGTGCCAGTGTCTCGGAGCACTCTCACGCCCATCATACCTCTTGGTTCTGCCCTTTCTAGCTTGGATGCTCTAGCTAAATATGCCGGAGTCACAACTTGCACTCCTTACATATACTAACAATCCTCTGCAAATTTAAACATAACTAACTCTCTCCTGTTTTCTCTGAGGGGAACTGCTGCACATCTGCCAGACTGATCTCCGTGGGAAATCGCCCTCAACTGATCCCAGGTCCACTCAGGCCCTTCCCCATGCTGGGGCAACTGCTGCCTAAAGCTCCAGTGGAGATGGTTTCTCATGATCCTGATGCTTATGGACTACGGACTCTCTCCTCCAATAATATTTACCTCTCTGGACACTTAGTAAAGCCAACTCTGTTAGCCATAGAGGGCCTATCTGTCTATAATCATGTTCATTAAGGCCCTCTTTTGTTATCCCTGTTAAGATTGTCATTCCTTTCTCTCTGGGTCGACCTGAGGAGGATGGGTTCCGCTTTTGAGTCTTGGTTCCTTCCGAGGTTTCTTCATCCAGCTAAGGGAGTTTTCCTTGCCCCTGTCGCCTTTGGCTTACTCACTAGGGGCTCAGACCTGGTCTTTGTAAAGCTGCTTTGTGACAACCTGGTTGTGAAAAGCGCTATATAAATAAAATTGAATTGAATTGATAGAAGCATGGTTTGTCCAGCAGATTCTCCATACTGTGGCATTAACCAGTTAGGACCCGCTACTAATGTACTGTTTATCCATACCCATGCCTACACATGATTATGATTTAATCTGATGATTTATTTAGTTTGTTATAGAAAAACAAGTTACCCTCAGAGTTCAGACCATCTGTACCGAAAATATTATTGCACTTTTATAGCACTTTTCCCCTTCTAGATTACAGCCAAGACAAAGAGTGCTGCATCCTCCCTACATTAAAAATGCTTCCGGCACCCATGTTCCATCACCATGATCATAACATTATAAAAGTCACCCTCAAAGCAACAGCAAGTTAACACTTATAACATTTTTCTTTTAAGAGGGAGCAGCATAAAAAGTCTATGTTCAGTAGCAAGAATCCCTGTTAGAGTGAGATTGATTGAGCCCAAAAAAAACAACTTTCAAAATAATAGTAATAAAAACTGTGTTAATAAAAGTAAATGCGTTAACGTGATAATATGTTATCTTGCCCGGCCCTAAATTATACTGATACAAAACTGATATCACTTATTAATACAGATACTCGTCTCTTATCGACACCCCTCTCCACAACTTGGTGAAAAAAGTAAAGACATATAAACAATGTGAACAGATTCAACAGTTACGTCATGTTTTCCCTGAGTTTCCTGTATGTGTAATAAGAGAAGTGTAATCGCAACAAATGTCTGGTAGTGATGTTCAGATCATTGCTCGCGTTCCTCCCACTGATATAATTTAGCATCACCCATCGGACAAAGGCAGCTATGTCAGAAATCATTGACGTTGTGTAAATACTGATAGAAGCATGGTTTTTCCAGCAGGTTCTCCATACTGTGGCATTAACCAGGACCCGCTACTAATGTACTGTTTATCCATACCCATGCCTACAGATGATTGTGATTTAATCTGATGCAAATGGCTATATTTATAATGTATTATTCCTGAGATCTGGGGCTTTTCATAAAACATTCAAAGCTGTAGCTCAGAATTCCCAGGCCAATGATATGAGGGCCCTGGCTTCACTGTACTAAGGTACTTTGAATTATGGGTTTTTGATATTTACCACCTTGAATTGACATGAAATGTTTTATATTATTCATATCAAAACAATGAACACAATGTAATTACAAAAACTGACTGTGTTAGTGTTTGTACACAGCCAATGTTTGCAACCAATGCAAAAGAAAATATTGAATGATTTACTGAAGGATCTACTGATGACTTCATTCAGAATTTCTTCTTGACACTTGCATATACCACTGAGCTACTCTGGTCTTGAACATTCTTCTCTCTGGAACTAGTTACCTGTAACACACAATAGAATACTTCAGCACAATACATATGGTCAGCAGAATAAAACCATAAAGATAATACAGTTGTTTTGTTTTGTATTTCGCTCTGGTGCCACAGAGGACACAGAGAATATTCCAATAGACAGAAGTACTTAAATGAGAAATACAGACTGACAGAAATGAAGTTTAAATGGTGTTTTATCTAAGGCCTGTAAAATAATAATTTATTGCAGGGATCCCCAGCTCCAGTCCTTGACGATCAGAGTACAGTTTGGTGATTTCCCTGCTCACACATACCGTGATCACCTCACCTGTTAAATAACAAGTTCAGTGAGTGTGTTTTCAGGGAGATCTAACAAACTGTGCTTAGTACTTTTAGAGTTTTTCATTATTTGAAAGTATTAAAATTCCTTAGTCATTTCCGTTAAAGTAATAAGCCAATAAGCAAACTACCAAACTGGCCAAAACTGGTAATGCTGGGACAAACTAATTTTATCTATGTTAAGATTACAAAAAACCTAAAGAATCAATTTGAAGCTATTTGTATCTATTTGAAACTATTTGTAAATATTTGAAACACCAGTTTTGCTACTGATAAAGAAAACTGAATGACAATGCAGGCAATGCAATATGTTATTGTCATCATGGAAAAAAATTATAGGTCCTTTATACAACAATAATAATAAAAATGTAACGTCCATTACATGTAGCCAATTTTAGAGGCTTATTGGCTGATGCTCTTATCCAGAGCAACTTACAATCAAACATAACTGTTTTGCGAAAGGACACAATGGTAGAAAGTTGGGGGGGGGGGGTGTTCAAACGGGCAACATTGTGGGCATCGGGCTCAAAGGCAAGTGTCTTACCCATTAGGCTTCTACCACCCGCTGGAAACAAAGGATACAGATTGGACGTCAGCTCAATTGTCTATTTTTATTACTTAATTTACCACATTTCTCTTCCTCTTTAAAATGAATTCTAGTTTCTTAATAATGACCAGAATTTTAAAAATATTACGCAGTTTTGCTGGTGTGTTATGTTCGATCTCAACTTTTCCAGGTGACTGCTGTAACAGGAGTTATGTGTTTTGGTGGCTCTAGACTAAAATGTTCAAAAACCAAGCTATATAGGAAGAGTAACAAGCCATAAAACAGGACACTGAGTGAAAAACCGAATGTGATCCAGTTTTCACGAGTCTTGACAAGTCTGCTACACCAGACAGACTGGTTATGTCTTTGATTCATCAGACCACTATGAGTAGTACTGGGAATTCCCAATATGGGTAGGGTGAGTGGCTGAACTATAATTATAAAGACAAAAAAGTATTTATGCTGAATTTACTGAAGCACTGAATTTGTAAATGAGAATGAACATCCAGCTGCACCAGTATCAGCTATTTAAAAAGTCCCCAAAGTGCCATAAAACATAAAAATGAGGGAACAAATGTACATATCACCGCTCTCAGCACTAAACTTATTATATCTCTATTTTTATTTTAAATAATTTGAGAAAACCAGCTGTCATTTATGCTGTGTCAAAATGACAAACAGACCAACAGAAATGACTCAAATTTATGTTAAAATAAAATGTTTTAATTTAGTTCACACTGACTGTTTAGAACATATCTTCTTCTCTTATGAAGTTGGTTTTCTAGTTTTGTTACTGAGAAATCGCCAGTATGCTTCCTAAGAATCTTATCAGTGCAGTATAAACACCTAATGTGTCTTCATCAGGTGAACGAGTCCAAGTCAGACCTGATCAATGTTCTAAATGTAGTTTATACAAAGATATGGAAACATCAACATCTGTGCAATGATCTTGTGGTTAATTCTTAGTGATTAGTAAACCTCAAAAAACAGTTTAAAGACTATATGGAAGGCATACCAGACGGGAGGCTTTTCTACTTTCTAGAGTTTGCTAGAAGCTACTGCAACTTTGATTGGAACTGGGTCCCAGAGTCAGATGAGATAAAAAGAAGACTGTGGGTCTGTTATATTTCAGTAGCAACAGAATAAAACTCCTGATATGGACTATATTTATGTCTAATAAAAGAGTAGATAATGTCTTGATCTTTTATTGAGCTAATGAACCACAAACATATATTATGATTTGTTTTTGCCCATTGCCAATAATTACGGCGCTGACTAAACATCCTCACTCTGTCATTTCACTACTAACATAGTGATATGATTTCAACATGAAGAGCCCATTTAAAAAGAACAACTTTCCGGATGCTCATGTTGCGTCTGCAGTGCAGTAAATGGATTTAAAATAGATTAACTATTATAAGTTACCTCATGAGCTTCTTTTGATTTCTGAGGTTCCTTTGAATTGTGACGTGCAATTTTCACTTCAGCATAAGTTGTCTCGATATCCTTAACTAGAGACATAAAAAGACAGAACAGTGGGTTAAAGAATTGTAGAATAACATAAAAATAGTATCAAATACAAAAACACTAATAATGATAATAATGGCAGCAACTTTATTTCTTGCCTTGTTGCTTCTTCTTCTTTTTCCAGTAAAATGCAAATAATATTAATGATAATGCTATCAGTCCAGCGGACGTCAGAATAACAGCCAGCATCTTCCTGTGATCCTCCTTAGACAAACCTTTATAAAGTAATAATACAATGATAACAATGTTAACATTTTTTAGAGATTCCCCTGGGAATAAACAACTTTGTATAAACTAGTCTGATAAGAAGGTTAACATTCTGTTAAGAAAAAAACAATATGCAAATTAAAAGTAAACAAAGCTCTAACCCACCTGCGATAAGGTGACAGAATTCTACCATGTTAAGCTGGGTTGTTTGTTTGCCGACTGGATTAGCAGCTACACAGGTGTAAGTGTTTGGGACAGTTACATTCAGAGGAAGGTAAAGACGTTCACTGGAATCTGAGTTATTGATGCTGGAGATTTTCTCTTTCTCTTCATACCAGGACAAACTCACATCTTTTCCGTTCTCCACTGAGCACAGGAGTAAACATGACTTTACATCTTCGAGATGTCCTGAGCGCTGTTCAGTATGATTATTTATAACTGGGGTTGAAACTGGAGCTAAAAAAGAGACTATCATTAAACATCGTAGGGGCTAAACAGCAATGCAACCACTAACAATACCAATATCATCATCCACTAACAGTTTGAGTACACAGGAAGTGTAAAGTAGGGTAAGCTATAAGAACTCAAATCTTTCATTATACATTACATTATACATTCCATTAATAGCATTGCAGCTATAGAGTGGATTTTGTATAGCATAACTATAGATGTTGATGTTATGTAACGTCAGACAATATGCCTGATATATACTGTAGCTCATATACCACCAATGTGAGCTGGGTGCAAAATCTGTACATTACTTTTGATGCTGTATCGGCTAGAGATCTTACAGTATCATGTATTTTGTACTGTTCTGGTTGGGTAATTAATTAACAGCATACAAAGCGCTGGTTAAATATTTCTTTATTTGCAGTCATCCACAGGATTCTACAGGAATACAGTTACTATACAGACAAAAAATGTACTGTTTACTCACCGTACACATTTACACTGTAACTCCACACTGAAGATGCTTCAGCAATGATCTGTAATTTATAAACTCCAGAATCTTCTCTGCTGATGTTTCTGATGGTTAAAGCTCCTATGTGTCTGTCCAGCTGCAGTCTATCTCTGAATCTCTCTGTGTAATATTCTGTATTAGTTTCTCCTTTAAATACCAGACTGTTCACTATCTTTAAATCTGCTGTCTCAGTTTTAAAGAACCACAGTATGTGAGCATCCCTCTTAACTCCAGTTATTCCAGTATGGAGGGTTACAGTGTCTCCCTCCAATTCCTGCAGTCTGAGGACTTCTTCTCCAGTTGAGCAAAGCAGACCTGAAACCAGCTCAAATTAGTCAAGCAACAGATTCAGATGCTCCATGTTACTTCAGTTCTTTTTTGCAAGATTTTTCAACAGATTGGTCCATGTTAAACACACTATTTAAGATGAACACAAATACAGTTTCCTTATGAAAATATATGTGCATCATGCATGGGGCACAGACATAAAAAACATAACTAGGAAATGCCCACCAAAAGTCCCCAATGTGAAAATGGATCCATAGTTTAAGATAACATTTAGAGAGGGTAACATTTTACATATATATTTAATTACCTAATATTACTGTACTGTTATATTCACTGCACAGCATTCAATAAATCACCAGCATGTTTCTTGCTTTTATGTAGACTTTATCCGACATTACTGCAATTATCTTAATGCTTTGAGCTGAACTTTATGATCTTTTTTATCTTTCATCTTTTTTCATCATTTTCAGAACTCATATCTGATCTGCTCTCCATTTTTCAGCCCTAAACCTCCACAACTAAATAGATTCCACTACAATGTTCTCCATTTAGCTTATAAAAGCACAAACGTGCTGTTTGTGATTTTATAAGCTAAATGGAGAACATTGTTATCTACTACTGTGTCCCAAACTATCCTTTCTCTACTGCATACAACACATCAGTACTGACAGTGACTCCCAAACAACATAGGGAGGACTGGAGGTTCAGACTAAGCGTTATTTGCTCACAATAGTTTCAGGAAAGCAGACTTACAGCAAAGCAGCCAGAGAAGAGCTCCATTAATCCTGTGTTTTAGGAACATGTTTACGTGCCGGTCTAACCACTATCCACAAACTGTACCAACTTCGTGAATCCTTTTCTCAGCTTGACAAGGAAACAGCCCCCGATGCATGATCTAGATCTGCCCCCCGATGGACGTGCTCGCCTGCACACGCACATTACATGCATAACATCTACTTATGTATTCGTTCTATCGTTAAAAGTTTGTTTATTTATAATACAAGAATATATTTACTAAAATTAAAAATGTCCATGATTATAATTAGGGTCGCTGTGCTAAAGATTCAGCACGGTCAGTTTAGCTGCTTGTGGTGAAGACTTGGGGATCATCTGCTGTATCATGTTTGACATCACAGCTCTGTTCAGCTCTATAGCACCGACTCAACCCTATATCTTCTCTGCAGTCCGTATTTACAATAAAATAACATGTAATGCATCAAACGGTATGCTTTTATCCCCCAGTTTTCAGGGGCTCAGACTTAACGGGACATTACTTGGCTCGTAATTGGCAAGTTGTTTCATGCACAGATAAGCAGATAAAGCTTATTTCTTATGTGGTATTTACATTTAGAATATGATGCTGTTCACTGACTTTGATGCTGTTAATAGAAAGTCCAAGAAACTTGCACCAACCAACTTCTCCACTTCCATCCAAACATCTTCTATGAGCAAGCAGAATATCAGGTCAACAGAAGACAGGGTGGACTTCCTTTCAGTGCTTCAAACCTTGACTGAATGTTACTTATCCATGAGGCGGGTGTCACAGATACAGGAATGTGCCTGGATCCTTTTCCACAGGATTGTCCCAAGTGTTTTGTCCCAAGTGTTTTGAAGGTAGCCATGGATTTTCTGTTTGTAAGTATGCTTTACCATTCTAATATCCGCATTGCTGCTTTCGCATTTGACAGCATAGTGTAACACAAATGCTGACTACATCTCCAAGTTAACCACCATAAGTGTTTTGACTGAAGTGGAAAGTTCCACAGCAGAGATCTAAGTTAGTGAGTGCAGCTTTATTCGTATTGCAGATGTTGGTACAGATGTACTGGTGGGGTTTAGAGAGAACTGACTTTTGTTTGATTTTTCACAGGATCAATTAGTGGATTGCAGGCATCTGATAACCTTCTTCCTTTCAAATTTGTCAGCTATGCAAAATCAGGTTGGTATGTTTAGCTCAATCTGTCAGGGATGTTTTCATGAGGCTGTGTTTCAGTGAATATGAAAACGCAGCTATTAATGAAGGTATTTCAGCATGAAATGTAGTCATTATAATAGGAATTGAAAACTAGGATTTTGTGGTTTAATCGTTCATCCATTTTTCAAACATAATCACATCTTATAATAAATATAATGGAAATGAAAAGGTAAGTGAGGTTAGTAAACTGAAACTGAAATGAGTAATGTTACCTGTTACATGCAGTTCCTCTTTCTGTAGCATTTGTCAGGAAAATCCCAAAAATCATTCTGGAAAACACTAGCCTGTACTCTTTTAAAACAGAAAAAACTTCACCCAGTCATCCAGCACTCTTTGTCCTTCAGACAGGCTGTTTTGTTACTATGCCTTTAAATGTTAAAGATTAAAGAGAAAATCAGATGCTAAATTGCTCCTAGGTGTGAATGTAGTTAGGAAAAGCAGTGTTAGATAATGGATGGATGTAAAGATGCTGGTTTTCATTACAGCACAAGTACAGTAAAATCAAAATTAGCTGGCGTATAATGACTGAGGAGTATAATATGGTTTGATACTTTAACAGTGTTTATGTACTTGTTTTCCATTAAATTTGTTTTTCAGTGAATGTAACTACACAAAGGTTGTATGAAATTGTCTTTGATTTGTTTTCAGGCCATTTTCATTTCAAGGGTTTCCATTGCTGCTGTATAGTTCCTTATTTTTGTCACTTCTTCATTGTGGTTGTGTTATTTTTTATACTTTCAAGGGGTTAGTTTCACCACAAAGAACCTAGCAGTTTCAAATAAAACGGGTTAAAAGCACCTAAACATTTTTCAGTCTTCCAAAACAACTCTCAGTGTCATGGGAATGTTCTTTCGGACCTCAGAATGAATGTTGGAAAGAAATGGTCACAACTAACAGCAACTTAGTCATATCTACTGTTCCTCACCACATAAGTTAGATCACAGTCAGATGATGATGGTGGTAAGTTCTCAGAGACTAAGCACAAATGTATTATGTGTAAATGTATACTGTATATTGTATCCTCTTTAGTATTTGTTTTTCATCTGTTTCTGGCTATTTATTCATCAAGATAAAAATATGCCGAAACCCCAGAATCAATCTCAAAGTCTGATGTTTTCTGAAATATCTGGACATACATTCTGAGTATCTGAACATCAAGATTAGACACAATGAAGTTTAAAGATTATTTGTGTGGCCATTTTGTTTGTTAAAATAAGAAGCTGACTTCACAAAACTATGTGACTTTCTGAACCATAATCGTATTTCGGAACAAGGAAAGCTGATTTACATATACAGAATAAGAGAAAGCGAGCCAAGAGACGCAACAATCAAATAATACTGGAACTGAAAGCTCAGCCATTTTTATGGTAAATATACTTTCAGTTTGTGTGACATGTGCCCATCCCTTATTTTATATTTATATAGAGTAACCAAACAGAGATAAAAGGCCTCAGCTATCTAATGTCCAGTGTACTGTAATGCTTCAGACTGAATGGCATTCAGACGGACCTCTCGGTTTAATGATGATTTATTTTGAATGAGTAAGAACCCACTGTTATCTTGAAATATCCATGTTTGCTCTCCTCATGACGCAAGTTCTTTCATCATTTCCCTTACAGGAAACCCATTAAATGACCTAATAGTTTCTATCCTGCTATTATGTCTCAAATCACTGCTTACAAATGTATCATCTTTCTACTTTATGTCTACTTTCAGTCCATATTAAGGCCTGAATAATGATATTTTGTTTTTGAAAATGAACTTATATTAGAGTATTCTGTATTTATATTTTCATTTGAAACAAATTTCGAGCATTTTGCATCTGTCTTTATATCAGAAACTATTAAACATGGGCACACAATCATTTGCACAGCATAAAATATAGATTTTCTGTTATAATTGGTGTTTTCATTTCTGCTTCTCTTTGTCTTTCTGTCTTGTTAAATTCATGTTAGTTATAGAAATGTTTTGTGTGTTCAGTTTTAATAGGTCACTGTTCCATGTGTAGCTGTGGTTGGTGGTAAGCAAATGTTCACCACACACTTTTGCAATAGCCTAACGGTCTTTTCCTGTTCTCATACACATCTGGGTCTGATTCTTGCTTTCTTAACCTGCTTTGTGTTTTCAGGGCCCTAAAAATATGGTCCAGCTCAAAGAGGGGTTGATAAATAGCTGATATGACCGACTGTGGCATAGCAATACCAAGGATGAAGGGGGGGTCCTGTTGGACATATCCTGATGTGTTACTATAACCACTGGTAACCATTCAATGAGATAGCCTGCATCACAATGTCTTACTGGAGCAGTAGTCTTATTGGGTAAGTAATTAAAATAATTTAAGTAAAATAATTAAAGTAATTTTAAAAAGCCACTGTTACTTTGTGGATATATGACT
>JBBPCY010073014.1:0-10615 GCA_037974405.1 Brachyalestes nurse
CCTCTCCCCACACTCTGCTCCCCCACACACTGCTCTTTCACACACCTAGCCCCACACCCTGCTCTTCCACAGACTTCTCCCCACACCCTGCTCCCCCACACTCTGCTCTTCCACACACCTCTCCCCACACTTCTCCCCACACCCTGGTCTTCCACACATCTCTCCCCACACTCTGCTTCCCCACACATGGTTCTCCAGTTCACGCAGTCCATATATGGAAAATACGCTGCTGTTTTGAAAATGTACTACTAAACCATAAATGTTTTCAGCCTGCAGCAGTTTAGCCCCATCCATTCATGCTGAAGTTATAGGGAGTGTCTCAGCCTGGACTGCTTTTAGAATGAAGTCAAAACAGATGAAAATGATCTATAAACATGAGTTTTCTTCAGAGACTGAAGAGCCTCCTTATAGCTATGTTTTGAGTGGAACATCTACATCTTCATCTCACAAACTAACTTAACTGACAACAACTTCACAAATAACTTTTAAAAAGCACTGTCTTCTGTGTGATCTGAGAGGGTTCTGATGGTTCTTCTCTGTGTGATTCGAGAAGGTTCTGGAAATTCCTCTCTGTCTGATCTGAGAGGGTTCTGGTGGTTCCTCTGTGTGTGATCTGAGAGAGTTCTGGTGGTTCCTCTGTGTGTGATCTGAGAGAGTTCTGGTGGTTCCTGTGTGTGATCTGAGAGGGGTCTTGTGGTTCCTCTCTGTGTGATCTGAGAGGGTTCTGGTGGTTCCTCTCTGTGTGATCTGAGAATGTTCTGGTGGTTCCTCTGTGTGTGATCTGAGATAGTTCTGGTGGTTCCTCTCTGTGTGATCTGAGAGGGTTCTGATTACTTCTTTCTGCCTGATCTGAGAGGGTCCTTAATACCATCTCTGGTAGAATCTTAGTCTACCAGCAGCTCTTGATGTAAGTCTGGGTTTACAGGTGTGAGGGGCATGTTTTCTTATGGACTATAAAGCACCATGTGTAACTGTACATTGTAAATGTAAACAGAAGCTTAAACCTAAACACAAAAGTAAAGGTGAAGGTGATATTAAGCGCATAATATAAAATGTAAATGTAAAATGTAATTCTAAATATAAATGAAAATCCAAAATGTAATTCTAAATATGAATGTAAATCCAAAATGTAATTCTAAATATAAATGTGAATGTAAATGTGAATTCTAGTGTAAATATAAATATAAATTCAATTTTCTCAGCGCGCGGCCCCTGGTGGAAGAGAGGAACCTTCGAGCGGCGTCGTTTGCGCCACCCCGTGACGCCTTAAGGGTGACACAGATGGAAAACTGTAGTAGAAAAATAAAATACTCCAGTTTTGGTGTTTGTGTGTGAATAAGAGCGGCTGAAATCCTGGATGGGGCGCCGGGGCGGCGCGGCGAGGCGGCGGTGAGGAGTGCGGGAGGTCAGTTTGCCGGAGGAGCGCGGCGCGAGCCCCGAGAGGTGAAGCTTTATCTGTAGTTTTTCCATCCTGAGGGTGTTAGCATGGAGGCTAAAGCTAAAGCCCTGTGGACAATGGAGGTTAGCTCTGCGGCTAACAGTTAGCACCGCGGTTAGGGCTCTCGGACCCGGTCTACACCTCCAGAATACACGATAAACTGTGTGCCGCGGGGGGTGTTTACGTGTGTGAGAGGGAGAGAGTGAGAGTGTAAGTGAGTGAGTGAGTGATTGTGTGCGTGTGTATGTGGTTGGTGGTGGTGCTGTGTTGCTGCAGCCTCGAAGAAAAAAAAACAAACCGTGGAGTCCAGAAGAGTCCAGACACCCCAGTTTAGCTGCTTTAAATGGTCCAGTAGATGAGCATCTCCATAGAAACGCACTGACCAATAGACGGACCCTGAGATTACTTTGCTCGAGGGGTCTGAACCCCCCAGTGTTGTTCTGTGGAGCCTCTGGAGTGATGGAGCTTCCTCCAGAACTCTTAGGATGAGCTGGCGCTCACTGATTCTCTCATACAATCAAATCTTCACAGCAGTGTTCCAGCATAACTACTTGTCCTCAGTAATGCTCCAGTGCAATCAAATCTTCAGTGCAGTGTTCCACCATCTGTATTTGAACTCACTATTGCTGTCATACATTCATACAAAATGTTTGCAGCAATGTTCCAACACCAGTTCCTAAACTCTTGGATATTCTCATACCATTAAATCCTCACATCAATGTTTCAGAAACAGTAACTGACCTCAATAATGCTCTCATACTATCAGATTTTCACACCAGTGTTCCAGCATCAGTACCTGACCTCTCCGATGCTCTCATACAGTCAAATCCTCACAGCAGTGTTCCAGCATCAGCACCTGACCTCACTAATGGTCTCATACTATCAGACCCTCACAATCAAATCCTTACAGCAATGTTCCAACAGTCTCTTCAGTACTGATATCACAGAAGGCTTCGATATGCAAATGAGCCTCTAACCAATCACAGCTCCAGGTGAGTTACTGGGTGTTTTGATGATCAAGGTATTCTTGTAATCCAACAAAAGTCTAATTTTATTAAAGGTGTTTCAGAGAAGAGCTCATTTACACATGTCAGTCTTAAAGTCACAGTAACAAAAACAGTCTGGTTAATTATATGGTTGGAAAATGGTAATGTAAGAATTAATCTAAATATGTTTGGCACAAAAACCCATTCGGAAACCATAAAATGAAAGGAACATGTAGAATATGGGCCATTTAAAAGCACCAGTCAATGTTTTTATTGGTTAAAGATTAAAATGGTCAAGACTTGTTTGATTACATGAAGACCTTGACTCATCAGAACACCCAGTAACTCACCTTGAGCTGTAATTGGTCAACCTGTCAGAAACACTGTGATTGGTTAGAGGCTCATTTGCATGTTGTAGCCTTCTGTGATGATCACATTTGTGTTTATAGGAATTTGTTTCTTAAACACTGTTGTGGTATATAATCACTGTTCTGCATTAATACAAAAAGGAAAATGTTCCTCATTTAAATGTAGCAGGATAAATGTAGTTATTTCAGAGGTTGTAGAAGGTAAAATAAAGTAAAATTCCTTCTCTGCATTTAACCCATTCGCCAAGTGTACCAGTGGGCTGCCACCAATGAGGGTTGCCTGGGGAGCGGTGTGAGAGGACCTCAAGGGTACCTCAGTGGTGCCACTAGCAGTCCTGGGATTCAAACCCACAGCCTTCCACTACTCCCGAGCCACCAGGCCACCAGTTGCTCTATGGTTGTTGTAGCTCTGTGTCTCTCGGCCCAGTGAGTGGGTGGCTGTGCTGGTTGTATGTTCATGTTTGTTTCATAACGAGACGTCCAGATTCTGTAAATAATTAATGCTGTCCAGACGTCCGTAACGGAGCTGGCATCAACCATCTCTTCTGTCACTATTGGCTGGCTGTGTTGCAGCTATGTTAGATATGATAGATATGTGGACGACGGATAAATAAAACTTAAAAAATGAATAAAACCAAAAAAAGAAGAAAAGTTGCAGAGGAAGAGGGTTGTTTTTGTTGGTGGGTTCTTTTTTTTTTTTGCGAGGGCCTCCTTATGTTGAAGGGATCTGTTTTTTTTTTTATTCCTAAAGACAGCCATGATCTTGTATCAAGTCCATAGTTTATTACATGTTTATAGACAACAGTTTATTATACAGTGTCAGAAACCACATAAACGGAACACTAAAAGGTGTTTTATGTGTTTTAGAATGTTTGGGAGTTTTTGGCAACAAAACATCTATTGAATAACTTCTGTTACCTTCTGTCATTTTTGTCGGATTTTCTGCCGCAAAATTTGATCCCTTCTGAAAACAAGGTGTTCTTTATATATAGGTGATGCTTTACTGAAGCACAACATTCATAACGCTTCATTACACCAATGTAAGTATTTTATGACAGCTGACAAACACACACATACACTACAGTGTGGTTTTAACTAGATCCAGAAACTATTCTGTGGTGTCAGCTAGGTCCAGAAATCCCCTCTTTCCTTTTATTCCATGAGTAATCTCCACAGAAATGGATATTGTGGTTCCTTAATGAGTGATACTGGGTCATTAGCAGCGCCTGTGGTGTTCTGGCGGACTGTCTGGACGTCCTGCAGGGGTTACTGAGTGACTGTAATTGTCCTGATTGAGGTTTATGTTCCCTCTGGGTGAAGAATTGGGGGTGACAGCCAGTGGCCAAGTGACTAAACACCAGCAGTCAGAGAGAACTACCAGAGAACCATCATCATTTTCTTCTGAAGCATGTAAAGTGACCATTTGTCATACGTGAACACAGCACAGCACACAGTGTGAACAGCATGAAATTCTTTCTATGCATTTAACCCATTCTCCAAATGAAGCAGCGGGCAGCCTGGAACACAGCGCCCAGGGAGCAGTGTGTGGGGACAATACTTTTCTCAAAGGTACCTCAGACGTGACACTAGCAATCCTGGGATTTGAGCCCAGGACCTTCTGGTCACATGGCCAACTCCCTAATCACTAGGCCACCAGCTGCCCCATAGCTCCCCTGATAGATGTTGTGATGACAGTACTCGGTTAATTGTTCCTGATTCCAGTACTCCAACACTGAAATCACTGAAATTCTTAGAGAATAAATAGGCTGACAGCTGTGACTGTGTTTTAACAGGACAGTAAACTTGAAGCCCCTTCTCGTTAAGGGTGTATAATATTCCACCCTGCAGCCACGAATCCCTGCTGAGGAGGTGACTTCCGACACAGGCACCACAGCCAACTCTGGCACCACTGCGTCCAGAAATGCTTCCGTATAATTAGCTAGATTCAGTAACTACTGTGATGTTAGCTAGATGATTGATGGATGTTAGCTGGGGCTGGTACTTAGGGATTTGCCGCAGTGATCAAAAGGTTCTGGGTTCAAATCCCAGGACTGCTAGTGTCACTACTGAGGTACCCTTGAGCAAGCTACCGTCCCCACACACTGCTCCCCAGGCGCCCCCATTGATGGCAGTGAATGAGTTAAATGCAGAGAATGAATTTCACATTGTTCACACTGTGCAGTGGTCTGTTCACGCGTGACTATAGGGGTCACTTTACTTCACTTTACATTGAATTGCAATCATTTGACGCTTTTATCCAGAGCAACTAACAGTATGAGGACATATTCCTCAAGTTTCAAGTTTCAGGACAGTGTGAGAACCAGAAGGGAGTGTTAAGCGCTACGTCTTTGTGAGAGTAGTTTAGATCCAGAAATATATCTGTGCTGTTAGCTAGGTCCGGAAATGTTTCTATGTTGTTGGCTAGGTCCAGGAGAATTTCTGTATTGTTGGCAAGGTCCGGAAACGTTTCTATGTTGTAGGCTAGGCCCAGAAACGTTACTATGTTGTTGGCTAGGCCCAGAAACGATTCTATACTGTTGGCTAGGTCCAGAAATATTTCTATGTTGTTGGCTAGGCCCAGAAACATTTCTATGTTGTTTGGTAGGTCCAGAAATGTTTCTATGTTGTCAGCTAGGCCCAGAAACGTTTCTATGTTGTCAGCTAGGCCCAGAAACGTTTCTGTGTTGTCAGCTAGGCCCAGAAACGTTTCTATGTTGTTGGCTAGGCCCAGAAACTTTTCTATGTTGTCAGCTAGGCCCAGAAACGTTACTGTGTTGTCAGCTAGGCCCAGAAACGTTACTATGTTGTCAGCTAGGCCCAGAAACGTTTCTATGTTGTTGGCTAGGCCCAAAAACGTTTCTATGTTGTCAGCTAGGCCCAGAAACGTTTCTATGTTGTCAGCTAGGCCCAGAAACGTTTCTATGTTGTCATCTAGATCCAGCTTGACCCAGAAACTACTTTGTTATTAGCTAGGTCTAGCTAGGTTGAAGTTCTGGCTCGTTAATGTTCTCTGTAACACTGAATGCTCTATTTTTGGTGGAAGGAATCAGCGTGAGGAACGTCACACTGGTGGGACCGCCTGCGAGCAGATCAGAGCGGAGTGTTACTGCTGCTGAATGGTCCATGTTATGAGGACCTGAATTAACTCCATTAAGCTTAGAGGCTCAAAGCTGATGATATGTGGGGGGAAAAGGGGGAAAATTCTGTAAAATTAGTATTTTCTGATAATTCTGAAAGAACAATCAACATAATGAAGTGACAACATAATTTGTTGCTGGCACAGCCGAAGACTGTGCAAGTGTGTGTACGTGTGTGAGTGTGTGTCTGTGAGAGTGTGTCAGTGTGTGCTGTTCAGCCTACTGGCCTATATTCTCTGAGCCGTGCTGCAGAGAGAGGAGGCCTCCAGTACCTGTCTTACGTAACTCTGTGTTATATAAGCCTTTTTCTTTTTTTTTCCTTTTGTTTCTTTGTCTTTGCTGTTTCATGTTTCCAATTTTTTTCTTTTTTGTTTGTTTTTTGGTGCTCCTTTTCTCTTAAACTTTTTCACTTTGCCTGTGATTTGAATACATTTTACAAAACGTGATGGTCTTGTGTAGAAGTTTAAATATATTAAATGATTTTGTGCTCTGTATGTGTGTGTATATAACCATGGACAGTTTGCACATGAAGAGAGTTTGCACATGAACATTTTGCTGCAAAAATGTGTGATTAATTAGTCAGAGAGCTTACAATTAATTTGTTTTTTTCTTTTAATCGCTATACGTGTATGTATGTGTATATGTTTATGTAATGTGTATATGTACATGTGTAAGGATTTATATATAGATACGGGTGTGTATATATGTGTATGTATAATTCCATATTTCTCTTTATTCTTTTAGATTCACTTTTATTGAAGAGCTTCGCCTAAAACTTTTTAAGCTTAATGGTTTTTAACGGAGAAATATCAGACAGATACAAATGACAAAGTGTCAGTGTTGGAAAGTGCCATTGTAATATCTATAGTTATGCCAAGTGTTTTGTCTGTTAGTGTGTGTCTGTTTAAGGTGGTCTGTGAGGATGTGTAGGTAACTGTGTGTGTGTGTGTGTGTGTGTGTGTATGTGTGTGTGTGTAGGATGTGTAGGTAGAGTTTGGGCGACATCATGTCTGAAGAGGCGATGTCGGAGAGTGACCTGGAGCCCAGCCTGAACAGCGAACAGGAGGAGGATGAGGAGGAGTTGGGAGAGGAAGGTGATGGAGAGAACGACGCTGACGACGACGACGATGATGATGATGATGATGACGACGACGATGATGATGGTGCAGAAGGTACTCACTGTTTCACCTGTTCAGGATTCTTCAGTCACTTTGGGATGATGAGGATAAAACGGGGCCACTCTGGTCCTGGATGGCTGGTTTCCATCGAAGCGTGTTGATTTACCTGCTCAAACACACCTGGTTCAGCTCTCCTGTTCATTACCAGATTTAGTGAGTGTGTTTGAGGAGGCGATAATACCTATACATCGCAGTGTATAATCTTTCATGCATTTTAGTGCTAAATAATTAAGAAATAAGTCATTTACTAATTTTGTAACATACATATTAATGTCAATTCAGCTACATTTCCATATAAAGTATAAAAGTATAACGGTATAAGTCCTTAAAACAAATGTAACGTACTGGTTTTGTAGTGTAATTATATACGCTGTAAGTGTAGTTGAGTGGATGTGAACGTTTGTTTGAGTTTCTTTTTTAAAAAAAATTGCCTTTTATCTCAGCAGGACAGATTCACCACATACTTTCCAGCAAGTTTGAGAAATAACCAAACCCTTCAAAAACTCCCAGCACCTTTTCAATACTGCAAACAGTTCTGTCTCATTTGCTGGGTGTTCATTTGGAACTTGTAGGTCCAGCTTGTTCCTGCAGCTCAGTGGGAGAAAGATCTTAAACTTTCTGAAGTTTAGAGAATGATGTCTTGGTATCCCCAGTCTCCAGATCTTTCTCCCACTGAGCTGCAGGGACCATCTTAATGAAGATCATTAAAATGATCCTGGTCCAAATTAATTAATTGACTTAACTGTAATTACCATAGGCAGAAAGTATGTGAACGGTATTAAATCAGTATGTGATTGGTGGGTTTTCCTTCTCTTCTCCACAGACCAAACAAAGGGAATGGAGATGGAGGAACAGGTGGAGCCACCAAGCCCCGCCCATTCATCTTCCCAATCCAGTGACTCCTCCCCCTCAACGCCACTTCAGGCCTCCTCCAGATCCCCTTCCAGGCCCCCGTCTCAGCCCTCATCCAGTTCCACCTCGCGACCTTCATCCCCTCCAGGGTCTCGCGGTCAGTCTGCGGCTGGGTCCAGCCCTGAGAGACCCAGCAACACTAAGAAGAGGCACAAGAAGAAGAAAGAAGAAGAAAAGAAGAAGAAAAGCTCTAAACCTGCCAAACCTGCTCATCTGAGGAGGAACATCAGGTATGATTTCCGTTATAACTAGATTGCATTTCTGTGAGAAAATGTGAAGTGTGATTGCATGGGTACTGTAAAATCTGTATTTTTTTGTGATGTAAATCTGTTCACAGCGTGGAACTGAACTGGCGCCTGTTCTGACTCTCTTCATTCAGCGCTGTGTTTTACAGCTGAACCACAGAGGGGCCTCTTAACTCACTGTTTATTACCAAGACATTTATGGTTAAGGACAGCTGAAAACTGGTGGAGCAAACCGCTTTCACCCAGTAAATGGTGGGAAAAGCGCATGTTGCCGACAGATTGATTATTTTTAGTTAAGTCATAACAAACAGTGACATCTTTTTTTTTTTTTATAACTGGCTTTAGTGACTAGTCTGTTTTTAAGTCTGTTGTGCCTCTCTAAGATTGATTTGTTGCTCCACATTTTGTTGCTTTCACAGACTCACTCTGACACACACTTTTAAGGCGAGTCGCCCCTCTGCTCATTCTCCCCATACATTACAGAGACAACTCAACCACAAAAATCCAATGTTTAAAGGATCAATCAATACTCCTGATTAATCAGTCCAAAATCTGAATACACATGCTCTACACCAGATACAGCATGTTATAGCTGTGGTTTAATCCGAATTTCTGGAGGAATACTGCCTAAAATCAATCCAAGCTTGGATGTGAAGCAGCGGCAAAAACAGGTGGAAAAAAAAACATTTTACTTCTGTAATAACACTAATAAGTGGTAAACAATACAGTGTTATACAGTGTTACACAATACAATGGCAATATTAGTATGAAAGAATCTCTTATTACTGGCCGTCCTTCACATTTCAGCTGGATGGTGTTTGTGCAGAGCACACCTGCTGGAGTCACGTGTTTGTCTCTAAATGTGTGTTCTGCTGTGGTCTTTGAAGGAAGCTTCTGAAGGAGCACCAGCTGGAACCAGGAACTAAAGCTGCCCAGCAGGAAGAGCTTGAGAGGAGAAAACGGCTGGAGCAACAGCGCAAGGACTATCCTATACCTGCAGGTACACACACACACACACACACAAACAATTTAGCTTTTTTCAGTGCTTTTTCTTCATAGTCAGAACAGTTTTGTACACTATGAGTGATAATATATTTTACTGCAGAGATTTTATCCAGTTTGGTTGTTTTTTAACCGACATGTAATTCTCAGAAAAGAGATGTAATCACATAGTAAAGGTCTAGGTAAAAACTACTTTAGAATCTGTCTAAGTTGTAAACTTACATCAGTTTGTAAAAGTAACCAGAAGTTAGAAAAAGTAAGGTTGTTTCCCAGCTTTTTAAAAGCGTTGAAGGTTGAAAAGGTATGGAAAAAAACACACACACACACACACACAAGCACATACAGACTTATTTGTTTGTTTCTCTTCCTCTCTAAGTGGACATTCCACCCTTGGCAACTGTTGTTAAGGGTGAGGTGATTTGTCTGGACAGCAGCGGAGATGAAGGAGATTCCAGAGGAGCTGCTCCACCTCCGAAACCAGCGCCCAGAGATGGTACACACACACACACACACACACACACACACTCACACACTCTAACCCCAATGATAGCATTCTGAGACCGTTCTCGTGGTAACTAAATGTTGTAACTAAACATCCCTGCAAACCACACCTCACCACATGTTATAAGAGCACCATTGAAAGGCTGCTCAGTAGCTGCATCATGGTCTGGTTCAGGAACTGTACTGTTTCGGACTATAACACACTGCAGTTGAGATGGATGAGGTGCTCTTCTACCTTACTCCTTACTAAGCCCACTCCTGTAACACACTATCCTGTTACATTACTGTGTGTCTAATAATTGTATTGTCTCTGTCGTAGCTTTCACTATGTTGAATGCTGCTATATATTGCACTGTGGCCCATGAAGATGCATGCCATCACACTATGTATGTGTACAAAGTTGATGATGACCATAAAGTAACCTTGAACATTGAACCATTAGATGTGATTGAGCTGAGTTCGGGTGATGAAGACACGCTGCCCATCAGCAGTGAAGATGACGAGCGCTCAGGAACGCCCGGCACAGAGGAAAGCAGCGGCTCACACATTAATGATGCCCTGAACCAGCCTGATGCTCAGGGCAGAGTTCTGGTCAACATCAACCATCCAGCCGAGGAGGACGACCTGTTCCTCGCTCCACAACTGGCCCGCGCTGTCAAACCACACCAGGTATGACACACACACACACACCAGATACGACACAAACCAGGTACAGCACACACTCAGACATATTTTAGCTTTTATTATTTAGTTCTATATATTTTTGTATTTTTGCCATCTTGGGGAGTTTTTCCTTGCCACTGTCGCTGTCACCCTTGGCTTGCTCATCAGAGACTTTTCACACACAC
>JBBPCY010073015.1:0-10614 GCA_037974405.1 Brachyalestes nurse
CATTTCATTATAGCCTACTGCAGTAGGGAAATGAAAGAGTCACCTGAATGTGGGTTCTCAGGTTGGTGTTAGATGTCTTAGACGTCGACAACAGTTTGGTCTTGGGATTGCAAAGCACACGTAATTTTTACTATCTAAACACATATTTTTTTCTCTATCAATTCAACAAGTGTCATATATTTTTGCTGATAAGTAAGTAAGTGTATCTCTGCACACAGACATTGGACTTCATGCCATCTCTGTGTCAGCTCTCATTCTCTCAGTACCCTGAGTACTCTGACTCGCAAGAGCAACCTTTATATACCTTTCTGTGTGGGTAAGAGCGAGGGTTCCTTGGGTGGAGCGTTCTTAGATCAACTGCGTGATTTACCAGCTCTCTGTGTGATTTATCCACGACTTGGCTCTTCCGTCACGCCACAACTGGGCATATAATCGTTCTACAGTCATTTGTATCTTACCTGGTGACAGCTTTACTATCATGTCTATCATTAAGCTGCCTCATAACAGACTCCATACATACTGGCTCATAGTCATGCCCTAGCTGTTTCTTTTCATGTACTCTTGCCTGGAGGTTGGGAGCCAAGATACTGTAAGGCTTTACACAATGAACACACATTTCAGGGATAGACCTTCATATTCAATGAAAATCAAGTCCCATGGTGACTCTAACTACACATTCATTTTCATATAGCTGCAGCTACATTCACATTCTGCAATGCAAACAAGTGTGTTAACTGCTTTTAGGCCATGATATTGTACATGAATATTTATAGTATAAAGTTTAGAAAATATAGGTCCATGACAAACCTGACTCAGGGGTGGGACTGGAAGAAAAGGCACAATTACAATCAGTGCCACAGAGAGCGATGTGTGTTTATCAGTACACAGCACGGGTCATGGTTTAATTCGTTTTCCCAACCAGAGTCATGGGGGCTGCAGAAGACTGTCCTACTACTCAAAGGCTGAGAAACACCCCGTACAGGTCGGCTGTACATTGCAGGAAAGATATGCAAACACATTCACACATGCAAAGTGGTGGTGGTACTCAGTACCACCTAGTGGGTAGGATACTTGCCTCTGGACCAAGAGGTCATGGGTTTGAATCCTACCTTCAGTACACCACCACTGGGTTCCAGAGCAAGACCCTTAACCCCAAGTTAATCCAGGAAGACTCCTCTCTGTAGTTAGGGAATGGAAGTCACTTTGGATAAATGTAAATGTAAACACAGTCGCACCAGGGGACAATCTGGCATCTCCTGTACCTCTGGCATGCATGTCCTTGTACTGTAGGAGATAACTTGTTTCCAGAGGAAACCCATACAGACACAAGAACATGCAAACCTCACCCAGAAATGACCCACACCACACAGCCTGGAATCAAACCTTGCATTGAGCTAGCGACGCTATTGCATAGTTATAATACTGGTATGCCAGGGCTATAGATTTTCCCTTGTGCAAACCTCAGTCAGATAAAGGATTCATGTGTCAGGCAGACAGACCCAGTCGAACAGATTAATAAGGGGGATGCATTTTTATAATTTTGCTGACCAGGGGAATGTTTTTTGCCCATTGTTTCACATATTTTTTCTAAACTACAAAGAATAATAAAACCGCTTTAAATCTGATTAAGTATTTCAGCTAAGTGACCAGTCTTTATGGTTCTTACAGGTGTTTCTTACCTGCTTCAACTGTAGTGCGTATGCTTGATAACAGATAAGATTAACTCAGTTCATATATTTCCTTGTTTTGTTGACCTTTTATTTTCTGTCACTGATTTACATGAAGTTCTAGAGAATGATTCAAATGAACACAAACGATCACAATGCTAGACCTTCTTGAGAATTTTGCAATTTTGGTGTGTAAATTCATGAGAATTTAGTTTATTTGCAGGTATCCTGGGCAGTGCGTTGCATGCTTGCACTTTAACACTAAATCCCACTGACTGCCAGGTGTAACAGCCTCGCCCCCATCATGCTTCACACTTTCTGCTCCTCCAGGGGTCACATGTGCACTGTGGCAGAGCCAAGGACGGAGAAAGCAGCCCCGCAGCTGAGGGCGTTGAATCTGAAATGGTACCATAAAAAATGCTGTGGTGGAGCCACTGTAACGAATTCTGGTTTCGGGTATGTTGTGTACTTGCCCTGCTCTGCATTCAGCTGTACATTCCAAATCTCAACAGGTTTGAAAAATTCCACACAAATGCATGTGTATTTATAGACTTTGCTGAACTCCCCTAAACTTCAGGTCTACCTATAATGATTAGCAAGTTATCCATGGACATGACATTCCTCACCTTTCTTGGCATTAAACTCTGTTACACCAACACTTTAAAAATTACATACCTCAACTTATCTCAGCAGTGTGTGTTCCAGGGTTCTCTAAACAATCTTTTCACAGCCCATCATCACATCAAAAACCAGAGTTCCCCTTAGACACATACCGGAACATTTATCTCGCTAAACTGTCTAGACTGTCACAAATTCGCTGATTATTTCCATTTCTGAAACCAGATATTGTACAATAGACTTTGCCTACAAGCTTGCTTAAAGAACTCCTACCAGTAATAATCGGACCTCTCCTATCAGTATTAAATGCCTCATTTAGTATTGGTGCAGCAGAACAAAGCTAAAAGACCAAACTTGTGGTCGTAGTATTTACAGTGTTTTGGACAGGTATAAAATATCACTTTATGTGCATGTGTGTGCATGTTTTATGTGTATAGATTCTTTTTCAATTATAACTCATGATATAACAACTTTGCATTGTCCTCACCTGATGACAGTGTATGATGCGATTCCATATTACATTCTTGATGAATGTGGGTTGTTGTCATTCAGCATGGTTCTATGTGGATCTTTTTAACTTTGAGCACCCGCCCCTTCAAACATCTCTGCACGGCCCTGCCCAAGACCCTGTGTTTACTTCAATACTCAAAAAGGGAAAGAAGTTCTGCGAAATGGACAAGTAATGCAACAGAGTCAATGTTGACAAAAAGAAAGATGTCGAAAAGCTGATGTCCTTCTTTTCTGTTCCAGACAGCGCGAAAGACTTCTATGCGAATGTCTTGTCAGCCACAGATAAATGTTCAGAAGACCTGGAAGCAGATGTATACGATGGCATTGAAAGATTTTTTTAAACAGTATAAATAGTACCTAAGTGAAGTCGTGTAAATATTTTTGTTTTCTTGAGAAGTTTCCAAGTGACTATACTCAGCAGAGTATAAATGTCATGTAGTAGGATATAAATATTAGACTTGTACATCATTTTGTGACATTGAATATCGATTTACTTAAAAAACACAAAACAAATTTGTCCAAACTAAAATGTGCAGGAGTTGCACTTTAGAAACAGGCATTGAAAAATGACAAGTAACTGGAATTGCTTTTAAACATTCCTGTAAGAATTCCTTTCCTAGAGGTAAAACAAGAAAAACTGCTTTTGAACTGAGTGAGTTTTGGAAATTTGCTCTATTTTTGCTCACAGTCTGTTGAGCTACGGCTTACATAGCACACAGGAACTTGGATTCCTACTTGATTTTGTACTAGTACTGCGCTTAATCCAATGGGGATGGTGGCCACTTTTACTTGTGTTGGTGTGTCTTTGTGGGAAAAGCTAGGGTTGTCACTCTTGCTAGCTCTGACTTGAGGGCGCTGAAAGCTTGCTTGGTGACTATTGTCAGCAGTTCACCATTTCCCTGGATCACAATGAATGAGTTGTTCAGTTTTGTTATCAATTAAACTTTGTGAATGTACCACACATGTGAATGTACCTTTAACGGTTAGTGTTTGGCTGGATAAATATGAATGAAGTTTCCTCTTTGTCTTATGAACATATGAGTGACGTTTAATGTGTTCTGATTACAGTTTTTCCTATGCATCTTCTCCCATTACATTACTGGTAGCACCAGGTGTTGGAAATGCGGGCGACAACTGCTGGGAACACAATCAGTGGGTTATGGGTTTATTTTGTAGTTAAGTTAGTCTTTATGACCTGGGTTTCAGCTGTTTGTGTGTGCGGGGAAATGTGCTGCTGGGCGAGTAGTAGTGTCGACGGGTGCCGGCAATTCAGGGGGTGTGCTGTCCACTGTTTGTGAGACAACTTTCTACGAGAAAATAAGCATGATCAAGTGGCCGATTTTCGAAGAATACAGTGACAGCTTAGTGACTTTGTATTGCAGAACACAGTGGTGAGATATCCTTGTCACTGAAGGATATGCGTGGATAGAGGTTGTGTGGTGGTATAACAATCTTTAACTTGGAGCACCATGTACAGGAACACACACACACATACACACACATCTCCCCAGCCTGCAGCCTGATTCTCTACTACTGCTTTCTTTACCTCTGCTTCTGACTTGTCCATCGATGCCACCTATAGGCTGATTTCTAGTATAACACTCCCAAGTACTTGTCCGTCGATGCCACCTACAGGCTGATTTCTAGTATATTTCTGTTTTCTAGCTATCTTTTTCACCTTGTCAGAAATGGAAAAACACTTTACAAATTAAACAAAATTAACCATCTGAACATTTCACAGTTACCCAAGGATTTTTTTTCTTTTCTTTTTTTTACTCTCTCAAAAATTAACATTCCAGTTAACATTTAAAATCCTTTAGGTAACTAGGTTTAGTCACAGTTTTTTGTGATCGTAGCAGCGGTGCTGCTGATTGTTGAGGCAGGGACTCCTTCCCTGAGTCTGGGGTTGAAATGTCTGTCACTGATGGTTCTGTGTAGTGTTCAATCTTTGTTCCTGGGATGCAGCTGTCCTCCACAATTGCAGGATTCCCTGATACTGTCACAGCATCAGCTTGAGGCATAGGCCTGTCCAGTGTTTCCATAACACATGGTTCTATCAAGTCTTTGTTCTGTGGTCTAGCCAGTATCTGGTCTACATGTCTATGCATGATGTTGCCATCTCTTCACATGACCTTGTAAGATACTGGTCCAGTGACTTTTATGATAAGCCCAGGGATCCACTTAGGACCATGACTGAAGTTTCTTGTGAGCACTGCATCTCCTACTTGGAAACTTCTCTCTGATCTTTGCTTGTCATGATTTTCCTTTTAAACGTCCTGCTTCTTTGTTTATCTTAAGTCTGAGGTCAGGATGCACTAAGTCTAGTGTGGATTGTGATCCCCTGCCTTGTAACAATTCCGCTGATGACAAACCTGTGGTGGACTGAGGGGTAATGCGGTAATTAGACGTATTAAACAGTCTTGTAACTCTTGTGTGTTTCCCTTTGTCTTGCCATTTAGCGGCGCAGCCATGCAAGCCGAGAGTGTTCATGAAGCACAAACTTGTGTTTATTTCGACACTTTGCCCAACGGGAATGTGGGTGGCAGTGGTGAACGTGGTCATAATGTCTGTAGGAGAGGTGTTGGTCGAGTTAGAGGCAGCAGGAGAGGAGGAAAATAGGGCTGGTAGCATTAGCTCTCTCCATCCAGCCCTAAGGAGGGGTGGGAGTCTCAGCGCTACAAGTGGAGGTGGTGTGTGTGTGTGAGAGCAGGGAGATGTAGGAGAGGCAGCAGGGGATCTGGGTCTGAACAGGGCTGGAAATAGCGATGATAATGATGGCTGGGTTTATTTGAGAAACGAGGAAGTGTATAAACGTCATGATGACGTCATAATATGCAAATTATGCAAAACAAGCTTTTGAAATATTGATGTCAAAATCCAGTATTTCTTAAAAAAACCCCTGGCGCTTAAAGGTTTAAGAGCACTCCCGTTCCCTCGTCGCCAGATGTGATATCCTTGTCACTGAAGGATATGCGTGGAGATGTGATATCCTTTTCACTGAAGGAACAGCTCAATGTCTCTGCTGCAGAATTGTTCTTTCACAGTAACGTATCCAGGGTTGCAACAGCTGTCATTAACAAAATAGCCAATCCCCCTCCCTCTGCCTGCAGCAGCTGGTTAGCGGTGTTAGCCAGGTCTCCATTAGTTATGCACAGTAGTGCATGGTGTCAGAATTAAGTAACTAGAAATTAAATGATTGGAAATAAGAAAGAAGCTCAAATGAGCAGAATTGCCGTAACAGGGAGTCACTTGCTGGGGGCACCGGAAGTATTGAGGAACACTTCTAAGATGGTTGGATCTGTGTACAGCGGGAAAAATGCATGTTACTATAAACAGGTAGAAACAGAAAGAGCAAAGTTATTTCCCTGGTAGAAAGAATACAGACACAAGAGAATTTAAGTGCAGAATTTAAGCTAAAGTGCAAATAGTATTTGATTGTATTGTAAAGGTTATAAAAGGTGGCCAACCTGGCCAATTCTTCCTCTCTGTGCAAGGGAGTCTACTTTGTGTATAATACACTCACTTTTGTGCCGAACTAAGAACAAAGGACTTTCTTAGGTTTAGTAACATAGTTTAGTTTTAGACATAAGATCAACATCACAACAAGCCATGAGCAAAGTCAAGCTTGCAAGAGGCA
This sequence comes from Brachyalestes nurse, assembly GCA_037974405.1. NCBI lineage: Eukaryota > Metazoa > Chordata > Actinopteri > Characiformes > Alestidae > Brachyalestes > Brachyalestes nurse. Next base: position 6,433 of record JBBPCY010073015.1, read on the forward strand.
ATTCTGCAGCCTTTGTTTAAGTGAAGAGACCTAGTCCTTCACTTTCAACTGCAGAAGCTTCTTCCCTGGACCTCAGCAGTGTCTGCATGCAATTCCCACTCTGAATTCTTCCCCAAACATCCACAGAAACTTTGAGAGGACGATGGACTGGACTTTAGATATTTGCAACATATTTATTCATGTGAGGCTGAACTTTGAAATCTAGGCAATATATTGTAGCATAACTTCAGGAACAAATCCTGTAAAACTAAATAAGTTTAGATTCAAGTTTAGATTATTCAAACATAGTTTAAAACATATGTTTATATGCACCATGATGGATTTATTTTTTTACATGCAATCTGACCCTTTTACTAATTTCACAGTAATTCTCAGCAGTTATGAGAATTCCTTAGCTCCATATTTGAAAAGTTAAACACCAGTAGTTTTATAAGGCTGAAGTCATTCTCAGTTTAAAACACATGCCAGTACAGACTAGATAAAAGCTCAGCTGATGTCATTAACGTACAATGTAGTTCAGTTCATTGCAATTACACAATGGATCACATTCCACACATTCCTTCTGCACCCCATGAACGCCATCTTTACCTTTCAAACTCCTGCCATTTTCTCATCTCTGTCTACACATGTAGACAGAAATGGAAAACGTCTTTCTTTCTCCCTCTCTGTCTTGTATGTGCAGACACACAATCACAACGCATGCTCAGTCACTAAATAAATCACTGTCACTCTTTCCTACAACTGTACATACGCTGATAGTCGATTTGGTTGTTTTAGTTGTGCTTTAGAAATAAGTTGTTAATTAAAGTTTAATTTATTTTCACCAAGTTGATTGCATTCTTGATCGCATTGTAAAACAGGTTAATGCCAAAATCGACATAAAAATTATTCAGATTTGTTAGACTTCAGAATTCACATTAATACCACTTTCTTAAGATTGAAACGAACAATTGTAATATTTATGACTTGATTATAACAATGAGACTGATAAATGGATGAGACGGAACCCATATATGGTATGTGATACAAGACCCGGGGAACGGGCGATGGCCACAGGTTGGGAAGCCTAAACAGATAACCAAAAATACACAGACACCAGTGTGGGTACATATTGGAGCTTTAATGCAGAACAAAAGACATTACAAAACCACCACCATTCAGGGCTGAAATAAATCACGGGCACTCTCTCTATATTTGATATTTATAATTTACTTTTCATTATAGCTCATTCCACAGTAAAAGCTTCAAGGGGGCATTTTTTGATGTGGTGGCATGAAGTTAGGTTCAGGTGTGTTTGGTTTGAAGTTTAATGCTTGTGTTTGTTGATTGGTTCTTTTGGGGATTGGGTTTTGTATTTAGTTGTGGCTCTGACCGACCTTCACATTAGCCCTTATCGGTATCTTGTGTTGGTGAAAATAAAAAATAAAGAGAATATGGATTTAACCAGAGGTTCCTGGTGCTTCTTCGCTCACCCTGAGGTCACGGAGTGGGCGAACAGATGTGACAGCTTCGCAGTAGCATTTCTCAGTGTTTTAGAACCTGACAGTATAAACTGACTCTATGCACCCCTAAAGATCTCTCTCTCTAGGCTCTTCTCATTTAAATAAAATATTTTATTCTCTGAATATGCATATTATTTGTCTATTCCTCATCATTAGTGTTATAAACTGACTATAAACTTAAAGGGAGCATTTTTCAACAGGGTAGCATAAATCGATAGACTCTGCTCTCGATTTGCGCTACATTAGCATTTTTCGACAAGGTTGCATAATTCATCAGAACAGAATGGAAATCTTATATTAGGGGTGACGTATGAGTGAGACGCCGGTTGCAGTATACCCCCACATTAAAATGCTTCTGACGTCCGTGTGTGTACATTGTACATTGTCTTAAACTGTACCTTATAGATGGGCTTAGTTCTATCGTTATATTTGCTGAAGCATTTTTTATTTTTACACCTAAGGATATTAGATCATATTTTTGATTGCTGTCACCATTACTGCACATGGATGCAAAAAGCGTTATTAAATAAAGACGATGAAAGTCTGTAATGTTGATTATTTATTCAATCCTTTCCCAAAATTCATTTAAAATCTAAAATACATTTACAGCAAAAATGTGTGAGATTAATTCAGATGATTAATCGGAGCTTGTAATTAAATAGATTGGGTTTTTTTGATCATGTTTTTTGTAGTATACATAATTTTAATGCATAATTTTTGTAGTAGTCATTAAAAATGGCATTTCATGTTGAATCTATGGAAACCACTTGTAATATTTATTGTGTTAAGCTATTTACATTGTTCTTGTTTGACTGGCCTGACAGGTTGTAAATTTGCAATGGAGGTTGAATAATTTTGAGTGCAACTGTAGGCTGTAGCCTACTAACAGAATTAAGAATAAAGTACTTTTCTACGGGTGTATAGACTCTGTCACAGGTTTTACTGTACAGTACAGAAGAACTAGAAGGTACAAATAGACCCTCACTGCTGATACTATATATATAATAACTTGAATTACAGATGAAATTAAATGTTTCAGAAACAAGATAAAATTTGTGCTCTTCCATCCTCAATGGTTCTGAACAGTATGGATATTCAGTTTCATTGGTGATGTGTCTGAATAGATCTGAAAAGATCTAAAGATCTGAAAACAAGATTTAGAGATGATCATTTACATGTTAATTTGAGTATCTTTGCTACTGAAAATACTGACGCCTTGGTCTTACCCAGAGAAGTAGTGCAGATGAAGTAGAGTTTCTGAGTCTCTGGCAGACTGACCCACTGTTTACTTCCAGACTGTATCGCTCCTGATCTCTCCCCTTTACTGCAGTCTTCCCCTCCTGTCCCGTTCCCCGGGGCCCAGTTCTGGAAGCAGAGAGGCCACCCACTCACCCAAAACCAGAGGCTCTGAACACAGGTGTGGCGCAGACCCATCCACACATTTGCAGCAGAGGTATAATTAATTGCAGCCTCCACCCAGCGCTGAATTTTCTCAGTGTGAACGGAGACCAGGTCCACATGATTCTCTCTGCAGTATCTCAGAGCATCCCACCACTCTTTCTCGTCTTTAATCAGAATAAGTGGATTGTCTAAATCTGAGGAAGAACAAAAAATTGTGTAATATTGTACACCAAAACGGTTCTTTATGCAACACTTGTCTGAAAAAGTCACTCTCCAAAAGCTCTCACAAACACAAGATATGTACTTGAATAAAAAAAAAAGTCACAACTTTTCTAAGTAAATATATTTCTAAAGGTGCTATTGATCTAAAATTGTCACCAGATGTCAGTAACAACCCATCCAATCCACACAGGCAAAGAAATCAAACCATAGATGTCTATAAATTAAGTTATGTGTAGTAAAATGGAATGACACAGGGAAAAGAAAGCAAGGTGCAAAAAGGCTTTGCAAACTTATTGTTGCAGAATGTACTGATGGTACTGGTTACAGAAGAATATCTGAACTACTGAAGGCTCCAGTGAGCACTGCTGGGGCCATAATTTCACCGGAAACTGGTCACGACCAGGTGCTTCCCGCAAGATTTCAGATAGAGGAGTAAACAACCTGTGAAATACTGGGAGAATATAGTCTGGTCAGATGAGACCAAAACTGAGCTCTTTGGATGCTGTAATACACACCATGTTTGGAGGTCAAAAGGTACTGCATATCACCCCAAAAACATCATACCAACAGTGAAGTTTGGAGGTGTGAACATCATTGTGTGGGGCTGTTTTTCAGCATACGGCACTGGCACACTTCATATAATTGAAGGAAGGATGAATGGAAGAATGTACTGAGACATTCTTGATAAAAATCTTCTGTCATTGACTAGGATGATGAAGATGAAACGAGGCAAGGCAATGATCCCAAAGACACAGCCTTGGAAACTCTCAGCTGGTTTCATAGAAAGAAAATAAAGCTGCTAGAATGGCCTAGCCAATCACCTCTCAAGCTCCATCATGTTAGATGGGACGCATCAGTGCACAGCCATTTTAAGATCTCTCCGGAGATGTTCAAGTCTGGGCTCTGGCTGGGCCACTCAGGGACATTCACAGAGTTGTCCTGAAGCCACTCCTTTGATATCTTGGCTGTGTGCTTAGGGCCGTTGTCCTGCTGAAAGATGAACCGTCGCCCCAGTCTGAGGTCAAGAGCGCTCTGGAGCAGGTTTTCATCCAAGATG
>JBBPCY010073016.1:0-10614 GCA_037974405.1 Brachyalestes nurse
TTTAAGTTCATGACTTTTCCTAAAATGTCTTTATTAATCATCTGGTGGATTTTGGTGAGTGTGTGATAAAAAGAAAACTAAATACGACCATTTATACCTAGAACCGCCGAGGAGTCATTTTTACCCCCTCATTCAGATCAGCTGTCATTTTTCGGGCCACGCCCCTCCCACCGACCCGGTTGCTTAGCAACGCTAGACGCTTGTGACATCATTCGACTTTAAAAGCACAACATTGATTAAAATACTGCGAAATTTAAGACATAGACCCGTACAAAAGATACATGACGACCAAAGAAGCCTGGATATTGTACCAGGATCTGAGCGAGAGAGGAGAGATCACTGTGGATGTGAGTGAAAAAACCTGCAAAAATATAGATTTTAAACACTTATTTTGTCAAGTCTCCATTATTATTTAAAAAAAGAAGATGGGAATGAGCCGCTTCACAGCTTCTAGAAATTACATCTTAGCATCGCTGACGCTGTTGCAGCAGGGGGGTCAAAATTACTCCCCTTGGCGGTTCTAAGGGGGACTGGAATGTTAGCGGTTCTAGTGTTAAACTATTCCTGAACTGTCCTGCTGAAAGAGGCTACTGCCATTAGGGGTGTAGCTTTAGGTCAGTAATATGTGTCAAAGTAACATACTCATGAATCCCAGGACCCCAGCAGAACGTTGTCCAGAGAATCACACCTCATGTGCCAGCTTGCCTTCTTCACATCCTAGTGACACACACACACAACCATCCAAGTGATGTAAAAGGAAATGTGATGTATCAGACCAGGCCACCTTCTTTTGTTGCTCCAATGTCTAGTTCGGATACTTTCATCATGAAAACTCGGACTTTGCTGCTGTACATCCCCATAGAAAGCAAGCTGTGATGCACTGGGTACCTTTGTATCATAGCCAGCGTTAACATCTTCAGTAATTTGTGGATCTGTTGCGGCATCCGACCATTCGGACTATTCTTCGCTCTCCATATGTTTCAATGAGTCACTGGTTTACCAGTTGTCCTTCCTTCACTTTTGGTTGGTACTAACTGATATCCTGACCCAGTCATCCAGCCCTCGTCAAAGTTGCTCAGTTCCTTACACTCGCCCATTTTTCCTGACTGTTCACTTACTGCCTTATATATCCTTGACAGGTGCCATTGGAACAAGATAATCAATGTTGTTCATTTCACCTGTCAGTGGTTTTAAGGTTAAAGCTGGTCATTCTATTTGGAGTCTTGATGTTATATTAAAAACATGAATGCGAAGTTGTTTGTGAAGTTGGGTCGCTGAGCCATCAAGAGGTTTCGTTCTTGTTTGGTTTATGAGGGCCAGGGAGTTTGAGTGTTGGCCTTCCTTGACCCCCCCTGCAGCACGTGAACTTTGAAATGAGTTTTCAGCCAGAGAGAAGGAGCGGAAGAGGTACAGACTTAATCCTTTCATTTCGAGCCCTGTGGCACTCCACCGTGAGGCAGGCCCCTCGGCCACACACACACACACACACACACACACACACACAAACACTGCAGACGGCGCCTCTCTTCTAAAACCTGAAAACTCAACATTTTCCTCAAGGCTACTTAATTTTGTGTCCTTTCAATGGATGCACATGACTTTCAGTACCCAAATGAGCTTTTTGGCTCTTCTGTGATGTGGAGTCACCATGAACTGCTGCTCATCTGAAATTGCTTTAGGAGCAAATTAATAAAAGTGCGTGTTTATTTTTGCATCGACTTTTGTTGGTGTGGGGAAACTTGCCGCGAGCATGAAGTCTCAGAATGTTGAAGCAGGGTTGGCTCATCATCAGTGATGTGAAGTGTCAGTCTTTCAGTGGTGCTCTTGGTTGCCTTAAACAGTTGAAGAGCAGTTGGGATGTGGATAAAAATGTTGTAAATAGCCTAAATGCACTTGCCACTTTTTTCATGTCCTGCGTTATTCGTGATCGTGGTTCACAACGCTCCATAGCCTTTCGAATACTGTTGTTATTTTTATATTCCTCTTCTTCTTTTTTCAACCTTATTTTTCTGCTGGAGAAATCATGCTGCAGTTTTCACTGTTTCAACTCCAGCTTGTTCAGGGTATTCAGGAATGATTTTGCATTAACATATGTTTTCTTCAAAGCAACCTTTTGTATTCATTTTAGAGATTTAAGCATAAGTACAGTTTGGGGAGCTGTTAGATAAAGGTAAAGGGTATTTGGTGTACGCACTTATCCAGAGTGACTTACAATTATTAGTTTCAGGGACACCAGTGGAAGAGAGTGGGACTTAGAACCGGCAACTTTGTGGTCATTGAGTTCACTGGCAAGTGTTTTACTCACTAGGCTTATACCACAGTTCTTCATATGCTTGCTCTCAGAACCCATCCCTCACCCTCTAGTGATACCATAACTGCTCGTGATACCATAGCAAATGATAAGCAACAACTTAACAACCACCTGGAACACCACCTTGGCAAAAGGTGGTGTTGCCAGAATGAACCACGTATCAACACATGGGTACCATAGCGACTACTTAGCTACACCTTAGCAATCACCCAAAGTACTATGCAAAGTGGGGGACTGTTTAAGCTGCACAATCACTTCACACTTTCTTAAGGAAACACAGTTTTCGTCATTGAGTTAAGTTTGCTTAGATGGTTGCTCAAAAAATGGACGCTGAGCACAATTTTTGGTCCATCGTTCAATAATTATGAGACCACATCTCTAACCGCAGTTGCGAAATACTAAATGGAAATGCTAACTAGGAGAGAGGCTCTGGTTAGCATTTGCTGAACTAGCGTTGTAGCAGCTCTGCTCTCTGTTGAATGTGTTCAATTCTGAAGCACCGACGCAAGTTTAAATGATAATGACTTATCTGAGGGACACAAAGGTTAAGTTAAACCTGTTGTATTTTAATCTGTAACTTGCTGGTTGACATGATTTTAGTTTAGTGAGTAGACCACAGTACATTTTTGATTTAGACTAACTGATGAATCTGATGTTTTGAGAGAAAAATGTCAAGTAGGGTGGTAGTAGTCTAGTGGGTAAAGCACTTGCCTGTGTACCCGATGACCACAGTTTTACATGTGCAAATGCCCCCACTTTCTACCATCGGGTCCCTGAGCAGGACACCTAACTCATAGTAAGTGACACCACCAGTCAGTGAACTCCCTCTGAAATGTAGAACAGTTTTAAGTACCACTCAACTTTATTCCCATTATACCCCCAACTCTGTTTGTTGCTGTTACTGATTTTAAGGGTCAGAAAATCTGTACTCAAATTAGCAACAGAAACTCTTAGCAGAGCAAAAATCTAAATATCTTAGCTCTGGGGGAGGAGCTACCAATTATTCATTGCTCTTTTTGTTAGTAATACTGCAATAGGTAAGCAGTATTATAGCATTATTAGTATTATATCTATTTATTGTAACAATTGATTGCTTTGAAATAAAGTTATATACCTTTTTAAGTTACTATGTCCTTATGTGACAAGATGTAACCCCAAACCATGATTTTTTTCCTCCATCAAACTTGACTGTTTTTTGGGTGAATATTGGGTCCATGCGGGTTCCAACAGATCTCCTGCAGTATTTGTGGCATTTGCGGCATTTCTGGCTAATTAAGGTACCAGTCATTGACAAAAGTCTTGTCACATAAGGACACAGTAACTTCAAAAGGCATATAACTTCATTTCTAATCAATAAATTGTTACATTAAATTGATCAATTTAATGCCAATGGCTTTCACATTAATAACTGGGTGCAGAATGAAACAGTCAAAAAGTGTCCTGATGTTCCCAGCTTGTTAAAGTCCATAACTCCTGCATTACTGAGCATGTCTGGGGTTAGATGAAAGAGGAGGCTTGGAAGATGAAACTAAAGAATCTAGACGAACTCTGGGAGTCCTGCAAGACTGCTTTCTTTGCCATTCCAGACGCCTTCATCAAAAAAGTTATCTCAGTCATTGCCAAGACGTATGGACACGGTCCTCCAAGCTCATGGAAGTCTTTTTATTATTATTAATTCTTTTTTCCAAGGCATGACTTTGTGTTCTGATGTTATTGTAGCATATTTGTGAATTCTAAATAAAGTATATGTATAATTTATACATTATTTTTGTATATGACAAGACTTTTGTCCGGGCAAAATTTGACCTTTCTGTCCTAATTAAATGATACAACTCAATGAATGATGCTTATTTTGGTATAAACAGCAGAATCTAGAGGGCTTTGCCTTTCTTATTATTTGCCTTAACTCATTAAGTACAAGTCAAGTTTTGTTGTTTGTTGTTTCTACAACTTGGTGAAATGACGAGACTTTTGTGCGGCACTGTATATATACCTATATTGTGCGCGTTAGTGCGATAGTCAACTCTAACCCTCTTTTTCTACACCACGATAACAGACTAAAGGTCAGTGACCAAGAGTAATTACGACTTGACATTGGCCTGTGACTTCTGTATTGTGACCTTGAATCCTCACTAATGCTGAAGGCGTATGTTGCCGGCATAAGAAGCAGCAGAGGTGGAAACGTCTGAAAGGCAGGGGCTAATTGGAATCATACTGCTTTGGCACTGTCACTATCAGAGCCCGCATGTGCTGCTGATGAGGTAACGTTCACACGTGCCGTCGGACGTGCAGGGAGAGACGAGAGGCCAGAGCGGTTAATGGAAAGACGCGGTTGAAGAAGGGATGACACCAGAGACCGCACGGAAGAGTGCAGTCAGCAGAGAACAAGACGGGGTTCTGATGAAGCGCTAATGTGCCGAGAAGAGGTTCAGCAAGTTCTCGCAGAAAGGTTGCGCATAAAAGGGCACATTCTTGCCGAATCGTGCAAAATACCACAGAGACGACGAGGAATCATTTATGAGCTGGAATTATGAGTTCTGTTAATGGACAGTTCATGTTGTCATGTGTCCATTAATGTAAAATGTAGTGGCCTGGCTTCCCCCAAATTCTCAAAAACGATGAACTCTTAACTGATGTGGACAAGGACATTTAGGGAAATGCAGTTTTAATAGTAAGGAAAAGGCTTTACGAGTTTTCCTCTGATGTCTTCCTCCTTTTGTCAGCCCTTGATGGTTATTTTATGATTTTTTTTTTTCCTGTTTGTTTTTGACTGTTAGATCTTCTCAAAGGAGACCCGCTTTTGGATATCTGACAAATTGACAATCGAGGAGGTGGATTTATCTCTGCCCTGAGTTTGACACTCCACTGCCTAATTTCTTTTAATTATAGTTTAGCTGTCTAAAGCAGCAGTCTATCATTTTGGCAGTTTTTTTGTAGGTTGTAATTGTGCAGTTTTCGTGTTATGAATTTTACATTCTGTTATAACTCATGGAAAGAAACAGGCAGTGCAGCGTTTGCATGTAAGGTAATGTTGTTTACATTCATTTCAAGCCATTTTATGTACAAGATCATGTGTAACAGGCCAACATGGAGAAATATTGCGAATGTACTGGGAAGGCATTAGTAATAATTTGTGTTAAATTCTTCAACTTGGTTCTACTGCAAACTCCCATTACACTAAAAGCATGGATGAGTCATATGATTATTTGGTTAAAATGTAACAAATTCTGAAATCATGTATGTAGCTTGCTGGAAAAAAACCCCAAAGTTTGACACACTTTGAGCCTCTTTCTCCAGAGATCAATTTTTTGGTATGTATTGCTCATATCACTTTACTGTTTTGTCAGTTGGTTGATGGTCCTGAAGTAGTAAAGGTTTCTTATATGTGAGATGTTCTTAAAAATGAGCGTAATCTCTTCATGTCTGTGCTCCAAAAGCATAGGACAAAGTCTACAAAACAGTGAAGGTGGCCAATATGGCTTAAAATATAACATCATAAGTTCATGCAGACAGAAAAGAACTAGTGCAATTTAAACAGTTTAGTTTACACAGTCAGTCAAGAACTAGAAGTAAATAATTGTATTTAAAGGGGACATATTATGCAAAACTCACTTTAAGTCTATGGGCTGCAAAACATGTTCATGAAGTTCTTTGCACAAAATCACTCTCCTATAAGGAGATATCACCAGGTTTATTCTTCAGTTTCGATCCCTTTTAAAATGAGCCGTTTAGACGGAGGGCCCAGTGTATTTAAGGTGGAACATAAAATTCAAATAAGGGGCTGTGAATAAGGAGCTAACAACACAAATCCCTCCACTTTCTCCCAAATAAAGAAAACAGAAGGACTGCGTGACTCCATTTCATTTTAGATGGCCGTGTCCCAGCAACAATCAGTTTTGTTCCACCTTAAAAACCTTAAGTATTTAAGGTGGAACTGAAAATTCGGATAAGGAGCTGTGAATAAGGAGCTAACTTCAGCGGCGTGGGGGATCTCTACACTGTCTGTGACAAGTCAGCAGATGAGGGAGATGTAAGTCCTTTCAAATAAATAATTTTGTGTTTCTATTTCAGTTAAGTTTCTTTCGTTACAAGTAGCGTAAGGGGTGGGTGGAGCATGGGATGAGGGGTGTGGCCAGCAACAGCTTATTTGCAGGAAAGGGACAGAGCCCTGAAACAGCGTGTTTTGAATGGGACTGAAACTGTGAAGAATAAACCTGGTGTTATCTCTTTATGTGAGAGTGATTTTGTTCAAAGAACTTCATGAACATGTTTTGTAGCCCATAGACCGATTATAAGTTGGTTTTTTTTAAGTGAGTTTTGCATAATAGGTCCCCTTTAACAAACAAAAACATTCCTCTGAAAGGAAGCCTGGAGAACTGTTTCTCAAGAACACATTCACAAGCAAGAAAGTCTGGAGATATGGAACCAAAATATGATGAAATGGGAGGTACACAAAGTACTTTCCATTTTTTTTTGCATAGTACTGTATATAAGAGAGCTGTAAGGCTTCTAATATAGTGGCCAGTGAGTGAAAACACAAGGTATTGGATTTCTAATAATGAGAACAATGTATTTATGTTGTTACTGAAAGTTTCTCCACAACCTGTGACAAATCTCTTATTTTTAATATTTAAACATATTCAATATTTAAACATATTGCATCAACTCAGTTATTGTGAAACATAGTTAAAACTAAAAATATGCTGATGTCTTTGGCATTTTGAAGTAAAGTCAGTGCAGTTAAGTGATCTACCCTTTAATCTCTGTTAAAGGGTAGATCACCCTCTGGCTGAAGACCCAAGGCAGAATGAGAGGGAGCTCAGAATTAGCTGCAGGCTGTTCTCGGGGAACAGGGCCACGGAGAACCGTGCTAAGAGGCTGCCAACACTCCTCTCAGCCTTAAGCTTCAGAGTGCCATTGATCTCGGCATGATTTCGGATGGGGAGTCTGGATCAGTAGAGGAACAGACGACAAAGGCATTAGATGTTCCCTCTCTGAGACCCCGTGAGGAATCTGCTCAGGGGCATTTCTCAGAGATGCTGGAAAAGCTGCTGGATGCTAACGTCTCCTGCTCTGTGAGCGAGTCTGAGACAAAGGGACCTTCAACTTGCTGGATCAGCATTTGCAAAGCTTCCGTAGTGATTTTGTGGGAATAAAACCCTCACCTCTTTATGGTTATTTTGCTAATCCAGTGCGAACAGCGGCACCAGCATTAAATGGTTGGTTTCAGTAATGAACCTAAACACTACGGATGAAATGCTTGTGTCATAAAACAGTGGTGGAAAAGCGAGTAGCGACTGGCTATAAAATGTCCCAGAATGACGTGTGCTCTTTGAGTATGAATGTACTCAGCGTCCCTCTAGAAATCGTACAATCTTCATATGACCCTAATGGGATGAGGGCCAGAAAGTCAAACAGCACCACAGAAAGGTATAACCTCAATCTCCATTAACCTGCAGTGATCATCAGTAAGAAGTGTTAGAATCTTCAGTGTGTGTTGGTGGTGTGTGTGTGTGTGTGTGTGTTGGTAACCTGCAGTGATCTTCAGTGCCGAACCTCCAGATCACACCGTAACGACGCTACACTTTAATGGAGAGGACCTTCATAAAGGGTTCCTCAGTGGTGCCACTGGCAGTCCAAGGATTTGAACCCACAACCTTCTGATGACAGGGCGAACTCATTAAGCACTAGACCACCAGCTGAGGTCAAATCTTGCAGTGGACATTTGCTGTGGATGTAATGCTTGTGTTTTAAAACGCTGGAGGGAAAGTGCGTCGCTGCAGACTGTAAAGTGTCTCCGAGTTTTTTGTGTGCTGTTGAGTGCAACTATAAACAGCGTCCTTCTCAAAACCTTACACTCCTCATATAACTCTCATGGAACGGGGCCCAGAAAGCAAATGTACTGTTTTTCCTCTCACAACTCCTATTAATGGTTCACAGCGGAACAGGAAACAGTAGCCCCCCCCCAAGTCCCCATATATTATTGGTGCGTGGTCATTGGTATGCAGCATCAACCTGCCAGGAAGTTTTAAGTGTATTCAGCCCGTTGCCTTTTTAAACTTCTATCATTTGAAATACGAGGTGTGAATCTCAAGCAAGTTCACGTAATTAGGTTAGCAAAAGACCTTCATGCTGAGAAAGATGAAAAGAGAAAGGATGAAAGAAAGAACGAAAGAAACAAACAAACAAGCTGAGAAAACCAGGAAAGAAAGAAACAAAGAAACAAACAAATAAGAAAAGAAAGAAAGAAAAAATTCAATTCAATTCAATGTTATTTATATAGCGCTTTTAACAATGGTCATTGTCACAAAGCTGCTTCACAAATGAGAGAAAATTATGTGTATCTTCTTCATTATTATTGGAGAGCATGCTCAGACACCACCAAGCCTCCTTGACCCCATCAGCAGGGTTAAACAGACATAAGGATTCACACCTGTATTGGCTGCCCTGTGATTGGGTTGGTCACCTCCCTGGCAGCAAGCCTCATGCCCAGGGCGAAGTTTGCCACGCGCTCGGCGTGAGTGTCCTTGGGGATGGGCACACCGCCAACAACCATATAAGCATCGCCAATCGTCTCCACCTGTGAGGAAGGCACTGATGTGTGACTGTGAGAAAAAAAAAACTGCACCAAGTAGTTTTTTAGCCAGGCTGTTTGTTTTTACACACTATATGAGTTTTTAGAGTTTGGGCTAGGCCCCGTCCCTCCAGTATCATCTTAATGCCTTTAAAAACCTAGACATTTTAGACAATGCCATGCTTTGCGGACAGGCCCTTCTCTATTCCAGCATGGCTGTGCCCCAGTGCTCAAAGCAAGGTCCAGAAAGACATGGTTGGATGAGTTGGGTGTGGAAGAACTTGACTGGCCCAGCCTTCTCGAGTCAGGCCCTTCCGTCCAGTTACTGACCTCATAAAGGCTCTGCAGAATGAATGGGTCCCACAGAATTCCCACAGAAACAAAGGGGGACCAGCTCCAGATTAAAGTCTCTGGATTTGAATGCAATATCATTAAAGTCCCGGTCGGTGTAATGGTCAGGTGTCCTTATACTTTTGACCATACAGTGTATTTGATATCTGATATAATCTGATATTGTCTGATATTATCTGATATTATCTGGAGGCAATATTACATTTAAGAATTAGAATGAAGTTTAACTGATAAAAGGTGGCTGAGTACTAATTAAATGTGCTGCATAACTGCTGTCTTTAAGCTTTTTTTTGGAAGATATTTTATATGAGTGCCCAAACCGTTGCACGCGACTGTATTTTAAGATATTTAGGATGATGTGAAGAGCTAGGGATTATCGCCCGTTTCTAGAAACCAAGTACATTTGGTTGTTCCCACTGACAGATGTTTTGCTTTACATAAGCATTACATCTCATTTTCGGGAAATATTTTTTCCAATTTTGGAGAATGGCTTTTTGAATTGTGCGTCAGCAGAAAAACAAGACTGTTTTTATTATCAAGCTATTCTGCTTGCTTCTGCCAGACCTTGGAGAACCTTTTAGACTTACTGAAAAACCATACAATTACTCAGACACGCCGAAAACCTTGAAGGGAGGACATGACGATTCCTCGCGTGTTTTTTTTCTGACCTTGTAGACGTCATGGACGTTGGTGAGGCGGTCGAACCTGGAGTACATGGAGTTGAGCATGTGGACGATCTGTATGGGCTCACAGGCTGCACAGATGTTTGTGAACGTGACCACATCGCTGAAGAGAATGGTGCACACCTGGAACTCTCCTGAGGGGAAGCAACATTATATATCAAATAAGGTTATTTTTATGACATGGTTGCAAACAGATTAAGTTGGACATGATGAATTCTATTAGAAAAATGAGGATGGTTTTATTATGGTACGTCTTCAGCATCTTTAAGTCGGGAGCATATCTGTACCATGTTCCACTGCAGTGATGTTATTTAAGTTGCACTGACTACATGCACTCACTCAGTCTTGGCTTTCATCATGAAATGGTACAGCTGGGTGCAGTTGTACCTTTAAAGGTAATTTAAGGTATAAAGTTACATCTAAAGGACTGTAGTGAGGGAACTTTGCTGCACAAGTTCCAGGACAGTAACTTTTTTTCTGGCACTGTAGAAAAGTCCCCAAAGAAAAGTTACACTATATGGACAAAAGTATTGGGACACACCTGTTTTCTAGGGTTTGGGTTAGGCCCCCTACTCCCAGTTAAGGAGAATCTTAATGCCTCAGCAGACCGAGTCATTCTGGACAACGCCATGCTTCCAACTCTGTGGACCCAGTTTGGGGAAGAACCTTTTCTATTCCAGCAGGACTGTGTCCCA
>JBBPCY010073017.1:0-10613 GCA_037974405.1 Brachyalestes nurse
ACAGACACAGACACAGACACAGACACAGACACAGACACAGACACAGACACAGACACAGACAGACACACACACAGACACACACACACAAAATACAACCAAAGGCCCAACTACCAATACTTTTTGTTTTTTGTATTGTTTTGAAATGAACAGCCTCAAAATTGGTCACATCTACACAATATTCTTTGAGAATGAGGAGACACGCCCAATAAAATACACAGCTATGGTTATAGAACTATAAATGAATAGAAAGTACTCATTTACTTGGGTTGGTCCACATACTATTTCACAGGCTTTGTTGGTATTTCTGAACAAGCATTCAAATATTCCCTCTCTGTGTCACCATTAAAAACATTTACAGTTTATAACTGCCAAACACTGAATGTTAAACCATCCAAAATATATTCAGTAGAGGACAACAATATATTAATCGTTGAAGTCCAGCTGTTTTACAATAGAAGTTTTCAGCCTCTTGTACAAATACGTTTTTAAATCGTGTAGACAGTAAATGTAACAATTTACAATTATTGTTTTATTCATCACCATCGGAAATGAGTGGATTTTACTTGTTTTACTGAGTTATTGGCTACGTTTCCATGCTTGGAAAGCAGCAGTGAGTGGGAGACAGACCATTTCGGAGTATATTACTGAACACATATAGTAACAACCACTGCCCTTTTAAATGGCCTGATGAAATGTGTTGCCTAGGCTGCATTTTTTGCTAAACCAAACTGCTGTTTAGCATTTGCTCATATTCTTCCTCCATCTTTCAGCTCTATTAGCTCGATGGATTCCAGACAGATAAAGACAGCAGCATTCATCCTCTGAGTCACAATGGGTCATGAAAGATGGGAGGCTTTTACCTGTTACTGCTGACGGGTGACAGAGAGTACGGGGAGATGCTGTTGCCGTCATCTGGTAGTGAGCGCTTGGCACTTAAAGAATACTGCAACAAATAAACACACACATCGAAAATGCACATAACTGTCTCATCTTAACTGTCTAGATAATTGGTGAAAACCGAGACCTGAATCAGTGCTGCGTAACAAATCATTCTGTTAATTAGAGGTGTGAACCTTCACAGGCCTCACGATTCGATTATGATTATCATGTCAACGATTTGATTCGGTTCAATATCACGATGCATCCCATCACTTTTATACATGAATTCACACTTTTATGTTTTCAAATACAAGCAGTGAGATGTAAGCTCTTGTTTTTATTCAACAAAAATGGAAAATGTGAACAAGAATTGAGACCATTACACTAAATTGTAAGCAGAAATAAAGAATATAGTCATAGCTCATCAAAATGTAAACAGAAATTGTGCCCATAGCATTAAATTGTAACCAAAATAAGTAGTATAGGCCTAGCCTACATCTTCAAAGAATATGGTCAGACTTCAAAAACAAAACATTCTGAAGTGCTTTTTTTTAAACTAGATTTTTAAAATCAAACAATGTCATCATGATATAATCGATTATGTCCTGCCACTGCATTGATGCATCCTCGTCCATGTCTGCATCGCGATTCATTGATTAATGAGTGATTAATTTCAACACCCCTAGTGGTTCAACTGGGGAAAGAACAGGTGAATGAAACAGCAAATATCTGTGATCGCAACCACCTCGCAAACTTCACCTTGAACGTTTCTCTCAGTGAACTAAGAAGTACTTTGGGTTTTGGCGAAACAGGAAAATCAAGGAGGCTCTTTTGTCACCGCACAGACCAACACCGTCACCCAAAAAACTCAAAAGCAGCAACTAACTGTGGGTGGAAGCAGCTGAAGAACTGGTTTATCACTTCACAAGGAAACACCAATAAAGGTTTTATGGCTCACCGATGTTACACAACAGCAACAGTCCTTTATTACACTGTCTCTTATGAAAAATTGTTTAAAAATAGGGCTGTAACGATATACAATACAAAACCGAAATCACTATACCCAGGTCCACAAACCCGTGCCGCGGTGTGAGAAGGCTATATCGCGACACACCCCTTCCAACTCCCAGTTATCCTTCCCATCTTTCACCGCTAGGGGGTGGCCCGTGGGCGGGACACCTCCTAATAAAACACCATGTTTGGTGTATTTTCACGTCAATTTCAGGCAATAACCAATAGTAGAGGTTGCTACGATTCTAATGATTTCTCCCCCCTTGGCCTTATAAACGAGCCAAGACTGCTCTCAGGTCAGCCGAGCACTGCAGCGCCTCATGTGTGTTTGAGTCTCTGGGTCAATTATTTAGGCTCAAACAAAGGAAAACACACACAGAAGACCAAATTTAGGATATTTCAGCATATTTGAGGACACTTGATTGGGATAATTGTCCAGCAAATAAGAATTTCAAAGGGAAATACAGTCCAAAGAGACGCACTGGGGAGCCGCATGTGTCTGAGCCGAATTTCTTCAAATGTAAGTAAAAGGAAATTATGACACTTCGCTTTATAGGTGTTTTTGTGCAATTTTGGCCTGCTGGGCAGAGCGTGTTTTTAGTTTTGGACAATGGTGAACCGGCAGCTGAAGAATCGGTTTGAATACAAAAGAAACGGTGTTGAAGCGTTTATTGATTCATAATTCTGAGGTAAACATGAGGACTCGAAACAAAATGGTATCTCGAATGGTATTGCTTCCCCCCAAAGAATTGCAAACCGAGTCGTGGGTCAAAAATCGTGATACGAACCGAATCGTGGGTTTGTGTCATTACAGTCTTATTCAAAATACATCCATATTCCACTGAGCCCCAAAAACACACACATTATTAGCAGAAAAAATGTAATCAAGGCAAAATCAAGATTAATGGTGAATGAACGGCTGAATGGAACTACAAATATATGTTATCGCATCCCACTCACAAACTTCACCATGAACTTTTCTTTCAGTGAACTAAGAAGCACTTTGGGTTTTGTGCAAACTACTGGAATTAGTTGCAATTACATTTGCATGCAAACACCTGACCTTTCAAGGTTAAATTTCACATTTTGGGTGTTTTTCTAAATGAAAAGGTACACATTTTTTACAGGAAACAAACCTAAATATAGAACTTTCTGTTCATTTTACTGCACAAGCTTATTTATTTCTCAGGTTAACATACTGCAATATATATACACACCACTTCAAAAAAAGGAACTGGGTAATGTGTTAGGAATGAAAGAATGCCAATTGTTTGATGGAAATCACTCAAAACCTCCACTGGGTCCAGGGGGCATCCTAGAACAGATTCAGCTTCTTTCTCTCCCCAGCCGAGATGCTGCTGCCCCAGCAGACCACACTGTAAAAGATGTCTGATCCTAATTTTGAACAATATTTCATAAGGGACAGTGTAATAAAGGAGTGTTGCTGTTGTGTAACACTGGTGAGCCATAAAACATTTATTGGTGTTTCACAGGGCTGAATTCAAGAACACTCTGAAAATCAAAGTAAAAAAACATGCAGCAGGCTAGCCCATTTCACCAAAATCTGCATTACCCAGTACATCAATTTTTTACTTCCAGATCTACAGTGGGGAAAAAAAGAAGCTGGTGTTAGACCTACACATCCTTTACCACAACCACTGACTATCGAGGGTATGGATATTGAGGCTGTGGAGATTTAAAAGTACCTTGGTGTTCATCTGAACACTAAACTGGATTGGACTCATAACATAAATGCTCTCTACAAAACAGGGCAGAGCAGGCTGCACCTACTACAGAGGCTAAGGTCTTTTGGAGGGCAGAGGTCGCTCCTGAAGATCTTTTATGACTCAGTAGTTGTTTCAGACATAATTTCACCGCTCGGGAGAGAAAGAAGCTGAATCTGTTCTAGGCTGCGCCCTGGACCCAGTGGAGGGTTTGAGTGACAGGAGAAAGGTGGTTAAGTTGTCATGCCTGTTGGACAAATATAAGCAGAAAAAGGAGACCTTGACAGCATTGAGCAGCTCCTTTAGTGACCGGCTGCTGCAACCAACACCTCACAGTTGATCACACGCACCCAATTAAACACACACGTCATGTACTGATAAGTGGATGTTTCACTTGTGTGCAATATTTCTCTAGGGTGTTATATTTTAGGTGCAACATGTACATTTTTTGGGGTGAAATATTTCTGTGTGTAATGATATAGCTTTATATGTACACATTTATATATTTATAATTGTTTATTATTTGCGTAGAAAAGTTTTTTTTGCTGCTCTTTCTGCTATGATAAAGCCACTTGTGGGACTAACCAAGGTTTATCTTATATTATACTGTTAAGTTGTATGTCTTTTATTCTATTGTTTTAGCAGCTCTTACCTTTGTTCTGTCCACTTTCTGCCACAACAATGCAAATTTCCCACTTGTGAGACTAATAAATGTTTATTGCTGTTTCTTATCTTATATCTCTCACCTCTGAGCCAGCGGAGGAGGTAATAGTCAGTCTGAGAGGGACAGTCTGAATATACATCTTTTATTCTTTCCCGAAACTGGATACAACAACAATAATAACAACGATAAAGCATTAGTTTGGAAGTCTAGCACCCTGATCATCCAGCTATATCATTTCTAATTTAAAAAATCAGTGACATCTGTTCTGTAGGAATAAACAGTAACAGCAAATACACATTATGTTACTGAGACATGTAGAATCGGAAACTATGTCATTCTCACCTCTTCCAGAACTTCAGCCTGTTTAGGACTGAGGTCACCCACACGGCCACTCATTTCCTCGGTCCAGCCGGCAAATCTGTGCCGTGTGTGACTTCAGGATCTTAATTGCTGTTTCATATGAAACCTGCAACATGTATAGGCGATAAGCCTGCCGTGCTCTTTGCCCTCATAAAAACACATCAATGGGGCGAGGTGAAGGAAGCGTAAACTTTTAAATACAATCTTTGGTTTGCAGCCGCTGTTTTATCTTACCTGGCACGATCTGGGTAGGGGGGTTATATTATGGCGCTTTTCCACTGACTGGTATGAGCTCGGTTCGGATAGACTCTACTCGCTTTTTTTGCTTTTCCATAGCCAAAATATTGGTCCATTCTTGGTCCTACCTTGGCCTAGGTCCCAAGCGTGCCGAGCCCATACTAAATGATGACGTGTACGTTTTGGAGGTTACTGATTGGTGGTTGCTATCGTTACGTCAGCCGCCCGGCATTTACCTCAGAATACAACTTTCTCTGCCTCAGCAAACTGCCACAAGCCAAGGATAAGAAATAAAATCCATTTGATTTCATCCATGCTATTCATTGTAATTATGCCTGTTTGTAATGATGTTGTTTATCTCAGATTAGAGCGCTCCGTTCGAGCTGCTTCTCGCTATAGCAACCAGTTGTAGTGGAAAACTGTATGTCAGAAACAGAGTAGAACCGAACTGAACCGAGCCGAGCTGGTACCAGTCAGTGGAAAACCCCCTTTATTTATCCGGGCTCGTTTTGTGTTTGAAGGGGCTTTTGTTGTGTTTCTTTTCTTTCGTTTTTGTGTCCCGGAACAGCTAGACCTCAGACGATGTTCTAAAAAGAACCACTGAAGAAGGAAGGAACTCTGTGTTACCGACATCAATAAACCTGTAAATTTACTCCCTGAGTCTGACTGGCCGTTGCTCCGGGAGGTCTTATCGGGTGGTCGGCCCCATCGTTTTGGAACTTCCAGGGACAAATCGGAGTGTTGTGACGATTTATGCTGCCTGGTCGAAAAGTGATAGGGTAGCGTGAATCGAAAGCAGAGTAAATCGATTCACACTACCCTAACGAAAAATGCAGTAAATGCTGTTTATATAGTGTATGCAGTCATTTTACAGGGTTTATACAGTCAGTTTATATATTTTATATACTATATACAGCCAGTTTAGTCATTTTATAGTTTATACAGTATATACAGTCAGTTTATACAGTTTATATACAGTTTACACTGGTAATGATGAGAAATAGCCAAATAATATGCATAACCCTAGGGTGACCAGACGTCCGGATTTTTAATGCCCCATCCGGCGTCCGGCGCAGCATCAAGCCGGACGCGTATTTGTCCTCCTTTCCGGAGTTATCCTACTGGGCCTAAAGAGCTGCGCTGTATAATATTTTGCTGGAACGCAGTCTACAGTCGTACCGGGATGTAGACTGCGGCGTGAAAGTGAACCGGCAAATATTTTCTGATTCGCCCATAGCTAAAGGGATGATGTGTGGCCGAACTAAATCCAAGGCTTTGTGTGAGAATGTCCTAGCGCCCTACTCTGTACAGATACATATAGATTACATCAGAGCAAACAATTTGCCTTTTTCAGTGGCAACCGACGCATCAAACAAAGGTACAAGTGTTTTCCAATTGTACTGACATATTTTCACTTTGAAGAAGGCGTACAATGCTGTGCTCAAGGCATACAGCCATTTTAGCATCTCAGCAAAAAGAACAGCACAGTTGAAGGAATTCTGTGAGTTTGTGGAAGCGGAAGAATGCTGCGGCATGTCGTCACAAGGTGGTTGTCCCTGCTTCCATCTATTGACAGAATGCACAGTATTGGAAACCACTGATCTGCTATTTTCAGACTGAAGGTGAGGAGGAATGCACCAAGATTTTGTGGAAGTGTTATGGAGAGGAAAGCACTGAAGTGTCTGAGACATATTTTCTTTTCCTCAGTCACATTCTAAAGGTGTTTACAGACAGCATTGAAACACTTGAGACCAAATCTTTCAGCATTACATCTGTTTTTAAGGTAATGGCTGAACTGAAACAGAAACTTGAGAGAAGGCTAAAGGACAGGTTCTTTGGCTTTACTGTGAACAACAAACTCAAGCAGCTACCAGTTTATCTGGCAACGAAATGTGAGACAGATTTTCTTGGTTTCTATGAAAGAGCAAAGAAATACATAAATGACAGATATGACTTCTCTGAGACCAGCTTTCATAGCAAAGTGGCAAAGCTTGGCCTCACAACTGCTGTACCATATGAAAAATACAGAGATGCCGTCCAGGCATGCAATCTGAAAGACATTGATAGGGATGGACTGTATGAGGAATGTGCCATGGTGGAAGCTTCCTTCAGCTCTCCTGAAATGGAAGGTTGCCACAGCGAGGAGCGATATCTGAAGCTGTTTTCCAAAGCAGATGTAGCACTCGTGAATCTCAGGGGCTATATTTTATCCATCCCATGCAGCAAAGCACACACAGAACGAGTCTTTTCAATTATGACATCTGCATGGAGAAACGAGAGGAATCGGCTGGAGGTGGACACTGTCAAGGCTGAGCTGCAAGTTTGTGTCAATTTCACTTTTCCCTGCACAGACATGTACAAGAAGTTCCTTGGAGATAAAAAAAACTCTTGGATGCAGCCAGGAAAAATCAGAAGTATTGCAAATAGAGAATCACATTTGGTGAGCACTAATCTGATGTGTTATTTCCCAAACAGACATACACTATGATAATGTTGTGTCTGTGGCATCCACTTGATGTGATGCAGTTTGTTTGTATATTTAATTGAGTAAATAGAAGCTACTAATTAACTGTAGGAAGCTCTTAAACCTAATTGATTTTGATCTTATGAATGGGCTATATATAATATGAATATTCATTGGGTTTAAAACAATTCAGATTTTTGAAAGCAGCTATGTTGTTATGTGTCCCTGCAGGAGACTAACAGGCCCAGGGGCAGTGGGGTGGGCGGCCATGGTGACAGAGGTGCTGTTGTTTTTTTAGCTTCTGGAGAGGGTGAATGTTAATTACAGGAGTTTTTTAAATACAGGTGGCCTACTGCATACATACACAGATGAAGATACTGCACACAAGCCCCTAATAGTCTGAATCACAGAAATTCTTTATTTTTTCAGCCATTAATTGTTACCCACATGTGTTTGGTTTTCTTTATGCTTTCAAAACATTAATTTATAGGTTTACTATTTATTTTTCATGTGACTTGTGATTTAATTTGTTAAGTCCACAAATGTTATGCTTTGTAGCACTCACCAGAGTGGTCAGTTTTGAACACCACAATGTGTTTAATAAATACAAATACTGTGAACAAACACTGATGTAGCCTGTGTATTCTGTTACACAGGCTACATCATGTATCAATGCATCATGTATCACACAAAGTTATACTGTAGAGAGTCTTTTATTCACAGCCTCACAAAATGCAGCACAGTGTCCTCCTTTTTGGTGTTTTGGATATGGTCACCCTACATGAGAAAACATTTTATTGTAAGGTAATATAATACCTTCCTCCTGTACAAGACTCAATAGTGACTGACTTGTGGCCTGTTGTGAAATAAGTAAGTTTTGAGAACTAGAGTTTGTTGAAGGAACTTTGTAAAGTAGAGCATCAATGAAGAATGAATGATATGGGGTAAAAATCTTTGTTTGTGAAAGTAGGGACACCAGCTTTCAATGCGTTGGGTAGATGTTGAACTCCTGCAAATACATCTGTATGCTCTGATCTCAAGGAACAATGAAATGCTCCCATCAGTCAATTTTCTGTGCCACAGTCTGTGTTGGGGCACTTTGGAAAACTCCAAATTCAACTACACACTTGATGTAATTGTGAGCAATGACACCAGTATCCTTGTTGGACTTTCCACTTGTGAGCCACATAATTTTTCTTGAGAAGCCATCAATACAACCACATATGGCAATTCCAAAAGGTTTAAATTTGTCTTACCCATCAACATGCCAGTCTTCATTTATTTAGTCCCATTGAGTGGTATATTCTTTGGACAAGCCTTCTTCTAGAATGATGCTAGATCCTAGACAGGTCATGTCCTCTCTTTAGGTGCATCACATCCTCTGACTGTAAAAAAGTATTTTTGTTTTAAAATCTGCCACATTGCTTGGTAAACTGAAAGTTTACCTGATCCCTGAAGTTGCCTGACATCCTCTTGAAGACTCCTTAAAAATTTAAGAACCTCCTCAAGTGCGGCAATGGCCAAGTCTCAGCCAGAAATGGAAAGTGTACGTGGGTTGTTCCCATGGATGCCTAAGTTTGATTGTACAGCCATAGGGTAAATTTGGAGAATGGAGGCAGTCTACTGAGGTCGGCATCCGGTTCCAGACCACCTCTACCATTCAGCAGGTCGATTTTGTAATGGGTGCGTTCAAGGGAGAGGCAATAAGAGAAGTAGAATTATTGAGTGATACATAGAAAGAAAATAAGATCTTAGAGTTTCGAGATGGATTGTATGGGGAAGAGACCAGGCTGGCAGTGCTGAAGGGTGACTTTTTTGTGTGTCTGCAGGGGTGGGGAAGGAGTGGGGTCATTCATCCTCCGTCCATGAGTGTCTTTCCAGGTGGCGAAAGAAGGAACCAGCAAGAGACAAAGATGATGATGCCACCTTGAGGACCCAGTTGGTGTTGACTGACATTTGTTAAAGCATGTAGAGAGGTGAATGAGGTGGATCTACAGCTGTCAATCAAACAGTTCCTAGCAAAGAGCCCCCCTCCCCCCTCTCTCTGTATATATATATATATTAGAGATGCGCCGATCCGATGCGCCAAGACTGCTGAATGTATTGCGGCTTTTCTAGTGCACGTCTTTCTCTAAACCCTACCCCCACGGACCACGGCCGAGACGCAGTCCTCTGCATGCACCTCAACGCGCCCGGTATAGGGCCGTTTTTGAGTCCCAGTCCACCCTTGTTTCCAACAACCCCTCATTTGCCATAATAGTCACGGGAGATCCATTATAGCGTTCACGGGAGAGTTATATCATTCACCTCGCCCGGGTGTCCCTTTACTTTTCTCCCAGAGCTATTATGGCGAATGAGGGGTCGTTGGAAAGGTCTCACCGAGCCCTATCTAACTGTGAAGTTTCACATTTAGAGTGCAAGATATATTTTTCATATTTAACATTTAGATTTAAGTTCATTTAAGGCAAATCCTCCATGTTGGTGAGGGGATATCACATTTTTTGTTTTCTGTTTTAAAAAAAGACTCAGCGAGTGTCGTATTTGTATCGTATCGGCAGATATCCAAATTTACAATATTGGTATCGGACATAAAAAAGTCTTACCGTGTCATGACTAATATATATATATTGCAAGCTCTGTGTATATTTTAATTACACTGGGGCACTGTCTGGAATGGGGTGGCGGTTTAGGGGATTAAGTACGTCAACCCCAGCATACAAGGCATCTCAAAATGAATTTAGCAACAGAGACCATTTTGCTGTCGTAGAGCTAGACAGGTCAGTTTGGGTCTGAGTGTCTGGTCCATGTGGCAGGCCGCTGGTGCTGGTATCGGGCTGTTCTGGCTCGGACCGCCAGATTAGCTCCTAAATGCTTCGCGCTGAGGTGATATTTTAGATGTGATGTACTCCTATGATACAAAAATGTCCTCCCTCTCCATATCCATAAACCTCTTAATAGACCTTCCTCTTGTCCTTGTCCCTGCAGCTCCATTCTGAGCATCCTTCATACTCAGAGTCTCTCCTCTGCACATGTCCAAACCAACGTATTGTCGCCTTTCTGACTTCTCCTCCAAAAAGGTCCAGCTCGAGCTGTCCCTCTAATAAACTCATTCTCTACGTCAATGCCAGATTAAAAAGATGCGTCTTGAGTCTACTTTTAAACTGGGTAACTGTGTCTGAGCCCCGAACACTGTCTGCAAGGCTATTCCAAAGCTTTGGAGCCAAATATGAGAATGCCCTGCCCCCCTTTGTAGTTTTTGAAATTCTGGGAACTA
>JBBPCY010073018.1:0-31212 GCA_037974405.1 Brachyalestes nurse
TGTATTGGAGTAACATTTGACTAGTGGTATCTGTACTTTCACTTAAGTAATGAAGTTAGGTATTTTGTCCGCCTCTGCGTGTTTATCCAAAACCTAGCTCAAGTGCATATCATAGTAAGTTTGGTATTGACGCGGTTTTGTTCTACCTGCAGAAAATGAATAGAAAGCGTCCCTCCTTCGGAAGTGGCCCTGTGAGTCCAGGAAGTGTTCTGGATTGAAAGTATCTGGTGTTTCCCATTCCGTTTTATCATTTAGCACAGAGGAGAGGTTAGTGATCATCACTGTTCTCTACAGACCAAACAGAAAGCACAACAACTAATTCTATAATGCCCATTTGAAGAAGATGGCATAATCAAACATATCTGTTTATATTCAGACAAAGATATTTAAGAGTATTTGAGCACATTTTGTATCAAACACTAGCGCTGGTACCGATGGAAACACAGTAACACGGTAACAAATTTTTAAGAAAGGTCTGTTTCATTACAATTTTTGATGTTTTTGCATGCTGATTCAGAGATGTTTTTTAATGTATTCCAGCATGCATGGAATTTGCTAAATATTAACACCACTGGGAGCAACAACTTTTATTTTGCATGAACAAATAAAGCAACGATGCAAATAACCCTCAAAGCTATAAGTTATAAGTATAACAAAAGTCCATGAACAGCCGAGCCGCCAAGTTTAGTTTTTTCTAAAAATGACGTTTCTAACTAAACCCTTGAAGTTACATGAAAATAATCATTACCACCGAAATCAGCATGCCGAGATTGTATAAGAAACGCTACAAAATGTAATAAAACTAATTTTTGTTGCCTGGTGTAATCATATAGAGCCTTTGGATAAAGTACAGTATTTGTTACTTTACCTTTGGTATGAAATAGCCCCCCAGTGTAGTGTTGTTTGTGGCCACTCTGGACATATTCAGTGGGACAATATTGCCCTTTCTCTGCACTTCATGAAGGACAGCATTGGTGTATGGCATGCTGGCCCTATCTGCCAAAGTGGGTAGACGTGAACGTCCAATCACATTGTCAATCTCCCCCTGGACCTTCTCTGATTGGGAAAAGTTCTCAGTTAGAAGTTAGTAGATTTTACTACAAAGTTGCTTCACTTCTTATGCTTCTCACATCCCAAGGCTTATTAATCAGTGACTACATACAAACCAGCTGAATTATGTTATAGAACAGAACCTGGTCCCGCAACCAGCTCATGACCATGTAGGGGAAATTCTACTGTTTTTCTACTATATTTCTGCATGCTTCAGTCATTAAGATGTACGCAAAGTCCATCAGAGTGGTCTGATAAGAAATGGCTTATTTAGAGAAACATACTCAAGGGACACCATTATAAATATAGCATATTTATTTTCTTTCCGAAACCACCTCTGAATCTGTTGTAAAAATGCTAAATCACTCCAATATAATAAAACAAAATAATAATAAGACAACAGGCAGAATAATTATAACAATTATAAGGTGGCTTTTTGAAGCATTAAATGCTTTAGATGTCTGGTTCCTATGGAAGCCATTCTTACTCCACAAGTTACTCTATAATTTTTCATGAAAAAACTTTTTTGAAGAGATGAAATATCCTTCAGACTGGATAGTAATTGTTATTTATTTTGTCACCTGGTGGCAATAGTTATTCACATTTAGGACACATTTAGCACTGTGAGAATGCATACCCTGTATCAGAGGATATTTTATCATGTAGAGAAGAGCCCAGCGTAGGGTGTTCGTTGTGGTCTCTGTTCCTCCTTCAAATAGATCAATCATGCAACACGCCAGACTGTCCGTGTCAAAGCAGGCTTCTTTGTCATTCTTCCTCTGAAAAAAAGTGTTTCAATTACTAATAAATTCCAGGTCAATCTTAAGACATGCTTGTAAAGTACAAAACTAATTTATTTTCTGATCCACTTATCCTAACCACAGCCCATCCCAGGTCTCAAAGAGGAGGATGTAGGAAAACACCCTGGATAAGTCGCCAGATATTCATTGACACACAGACAAACATACACACCCATACAGTCATACCAAGGGACAATTTAGCATCTCCAATTCATCTGAGATGCATATCTTTGGTCTGTGGGAGGGAACCAGAGCTCCAAACAGGAACTCATGCAGACACAGGGATGAGATGAAACCTCCACACAGAAAAGACCCAGAAAAGGTGACAGTGCTAGCTACTGTACCACAATCCATAAAAAATAACAAAGTACATTTTTTTCCCGATACATTTTATCACATACCTTCTCAATTTCTGTTAAGTAGGAATCTACAAAATCTCGAGGCTCATTTGGGTCCCAGTCCAGTTTGTGTTTCTCAACCTTCTCTTTCAGAAAGGCTGCAAGCCTGCGGTAGTTGCTGATTATTGTGTGATGAGGTCCAGGTATCCTGCTCATTATGTTTGGGAAGGCATCATACAACTGAAAAGCATTAAATAAAAAGGGATGCTTTATCTAGTAGTCAATAACATGTAACCAAGTCATCTTAATGTGACTTTATTTTCTACCTACTAGCGAGCGTGGACTAGGTCAAAATGGTAGGTAATGTATAGGTTCACAAGGTATTTGAAAACTCTTTTAGCCTTAATTCAAATGCCTGACCAGTTTCCTCACAGTGTGAAACTAAATCTTCTACCTCATTCCAGATAGAGCCGGTGAGGTGCACTGACTCTGCACTCATGTGTAGAAGATTCTGGAACTGGACGTCATCATACTCATAGCGATGGCCGAACACCAGGGTGCCAATCACGTTGGCCACTGCATTATTGATTTTGACCAGAGGGTCAAACGGACAACCTGTAATGCAGGTAGGAAATTACAAGCTGTAATAAAGGCTACTTTTGTCAATTGTAGTGTAATTTCACTTCAGATTTTGTTATAAACTTTTATAGGTTTATCAGTGGTCATGGAAGGCTTACACTATATGGACAAAAGTAATAGGATACACCTGTTTTTCAGGGTTTGGACTAGGCCACTTACTTCCAGTGAAGGGCAATCTTAATATTGAGACATTTTGGAAAGTGCCATGCTTCCAGCTTTGTGGGCACAGTTTGGGGAAGAACCTTTTCATGACTGTGTCCCATAAAGTCACGGTTGGATGAGCTCAGTGTGGAAGAACTTTACTGGCCCACACAGAGACCAGACCTCAACCCCATCCAACACCTTTGGAGACTGTAGGCCAGAATGAATAGGTACAAATTCCCACGGAAACACTCCAAAATCTTGTGGAAAGCTCCAAAAGGAGTGGAAGCTGTTATACCTGCAAAGAGGGCACCAACTCCAGATTAAAGTCTGTGTATTTGAATGCAGTGTCATTGAAGTCCCTGTTGGTGTAGTGGTCAGGCTTCCCAATACTTTTGTCCATATACTATAGGTGTAGATTTTTGAACTGTGTTTTTCGGTAAAGAGTACCAAAAAGCAAATGGCTCTTGAGTGCTTTGCCAAGTATTACAGCAATAAACAGTGATAGCAATCAGGACCAAAACAAACACACAACACTTGGCTAGGCTAATGGCTAGGTCTCTTTAGAGCCGGGCAATCAGTGCTGTAAAATTACACTTAATAAGATGCTTATACTACACCATGACATGACCCACCCTGTTCGTCTTTGAATGCCTCACACAGAAAATGGCATTCCTGTTGGATGCAGTGTTCCAAAGTCTTTTTCCCCTCTCCAAAGTTCTTCAGGTGGCTAACGGCAAACTGCTGCTGTTTCTTCCATGTGTAGCCATTAGTGAATGACATGCCTTTTATGCATCATATTTCATCCAAAAAATGTAAGGAAGGAATATGAAAAAGAAAAAGTCATATAAACATAAGTTAAGAGTCGGTTATACGCCTTTACTGTGTCCTTTCATAGACAATCACATTTCCCTTCCTTTTTTTAACTTCAAAGTGAACTTTATTGTCATCTCAACCATATACAGTATACAGAATGACAACATTTCAAAGCTCAGGCTCCACAGTGTACACACAGTGCAACAGACAAAAGAAGCATAAAATAGGGTAAAATATCTGGCTTTCTGAATTGTATTCCGTTTTTAAATTGGTGGACAAAGACAAACAAAAACTAACATTTAATACCACGGGGTCTCTGGAGCTCTATAAGCCACAGCCTGTGGTGTGCAAACACATTCAAAATGTAGAAATTTGTGTGTCCATAATCCATTCATATATGAGAAATAAGCAACAAAAATAGCTTGTTTTTTGTGATGTCACAAACACCAACTCATATATATATATATAAGCATATATGAGATTCATATATTAGAAATAAGCAACAAAAATAGCTTGTTTTTTGTAAGGTCACAAACACCAACTCATTTATATATAAGCATTGATTCAGTTTAAGTCCTGTCCATTCACACTAAGGCTATAAGGAGTGTTTCTTTTTTAAATGAGGAGCAGTTTAGGTTGGAAATTGGTCATTTAAAAATGAAATGTCACTGTTTTTGTAACATACAACAACATAGACATCATGACATTATCAAAGGGATGAAATACAATGCCAAAAAATATGGCATTTTAAAATACTGAATACCCTGTCATACTCAAATTCTTCTTGATATACTTTTCCCAATATATAACTTGAGGTCAGTCATTTATTTGTTTATCAAACTCTTTCCTTAAATAAAATCTGTGTAAGTGTTAGACTTACAGCTGTCTTACCTCTGCCTTTGTAAATTTCATCAAAGAGAGGTGTAACACAACGTGCAAAATCTTCCCCTTTAGTGACAAGCGCTTCTTTCACCATCTTATATCCGGAAACATACACCATTTTAGTACTGCCTCTCCTCAGACTGAAAACATCCCCATACTCCTCTGCCAACTGTAAAAATATCATTTATTGTCTTTAGTTAGTGTTTGGAATGGCTCACAGTATTTTCCATCAGTAATCAACATGTAACCACCACTAAGGAACACACAACTGTTATTCCATACTCAAGGGTACTGAAAGAAAGTTTGCAACTCAGTAATATAACAATGGAAAAAGGAAGCAGGAAGTGGTAGAACATACAGTAGAAACAAAAACTATACCTTAAAGTAGCTAAAGACACTAATTAGGTGTCTGAATACTTTTGGACATCCTACTTTTGTATCCTATGTTTAACCAAAAAGTATTGAATTTATACGTTATATATTTACTAAAGTAAAGTTATATAAAAATTATATATTTGAAAGTAAATATAACCTTTACCACACAATTTACCACCTTAATGATGCTAAAGGTATGAGTGTAGCACACTGTGGTGACTGACAGTCTACAGTACAGGGGGTGCTAGACAATTTGGAATAAACAAGTGCTTTCCACTCTGCACCAGGTTCTTCCCTGACTTTTATAAATCACTGGTAGTGAACTGAACTGATAATGGACTGGCAGGTCCAGTCTTGAAGACCTCTGAGCCTAAATTTCTGTTCAATCAGAAACCAGGAAAACTGTTACACTAGTGACAGACCATGTTTTGCAGAATTCTGTTTTGCTCAATGGTAAAAGTTTCATTACATGAAGCAGGGAGCGTTGAAGGCACAATTTGCATTCAGAAGAAATATGTTAGGACAAAATATGTTAGGATATATGTTACAACTAAACCTTAAAGTACCTCAAAGTTTTATGACAAATGGACCAGCAGAAGTAGTCAAAATACTAAGAAATAATTTTCTTATGTCATCATTCATGAAAGGTTTAGATGGGTTTCTTTTCTCCTATGAACAGTGAAAATTAAAAATCAGTATGCTGAAATAGTGCAATACTTAACAAATAACAAATCTTAGAAGAACCATACTGTGTCTCAAGAATCATTATTGACTTGTGGACCTCTAGCGACAAACGACAGCCCATGTGTGACACAAACGTGAACAGGATGAGGGTCCAGGGCAGGAAAAGTTCTACAAAAGAATGTATGTTTACACAAGACTAGAGTATCTGGGGTTTGTTTCCTTACTTACACACACAGACAACGACATTTGCTAGTTTAATACTTAGATCAGACATATACTTCTGCTTGAGAGTGCATTATTGTAATCAAATCGAATAGAAAGCACTTACCCTGTCCATAGTTTTATAGTCAGTCCCTGTGAAGACATTTCCTAAGAAAGGCAAAGGCAGTGGTCCTGGAGGAAAGTTAGGTGGATTTTTGTTCTGAATATATTCAATAAGAATCAAGAGAGCCACAATGATAATCAACCAGCCTTTAACATCAAACAACTCAAATAAGGCATGTAAAATCATAGCTAATTCTGTCCAAGAATAAACGATATGAAAAGCAGCTGCTTAGGCCGGCATGCATATGTATAGGTATTGTAAAGTGTAATTCACAGATCCCCTACATCTGGATGTGTGTGTAGGGGCTGTCTATGTATGCTTCCCTGGAGACAAAGGGCAAGAAGTGAAAGAGTTAAATGGGGGCGGGTTGGATCGCACAAGTGCTCTTGTGTTGTTTGAATTAAGCAAGGTCCCGTGTTACATAATCGGGGACTGGTGTGGTCTCCCTTTAAAATGGGGCGTCCAGACAGCTTGTTTATTCATGTTCTGTTAAATTCTACAGGGGCCTCTTGGGGAACACATTCCAACTCTGTCCTCTCCCCAACATCCACAGACCTCGTCCATACACAGAAACTGACCTTTCAGGATGCGCAGATACATATTTATACTGAATACAAAGGTTAAATATATTAATTACAAATTCAGTTATGTCTATTTCCATATAAAACGCATTTCAAGTTATGCTTGAATATGAAAAATGCCACATATGGCTAGACAAGGTGAAAAAGAGAGAATCATTTCTGGTACTCCCTCATAGTTGCAGAGAATAATATATGATGTACAACACGACTCATTAAGGGAGCCAGGGCTCTCTAATAGTGAAGATGGTCTTCAGGGCAGTGAAAGGTCAGGGTGTTATGTAACAGCTTTACATAACATGGAAAACACTTTCCAGGAAAGAGAAAAAAAAGACATTCCAAAAGTTTTCACAGCCCACTATCAGAGAGGCTTGAAAAGAAAAATACAGTGCTGCAAAGTATTGCTTTACTCAGAAACAGCTAATTGCCAAAACATCCCACCACAGATTAACTTATTGGAGACTTATTGGAGACATTGTGTTAGTGTAAAAGGTTTCATCTTTAAAATGTCATTTGTTTAGTTTTCAGTTGAACTATTGAAAAATTCAAACAATGAAAAATCCTACATTTCTTTCAGACCTATGAATTATTACTTTTGGGATGCAATATTTTAAGCTTAACGAAGTACAAAATGACTAAAATTCCATACAATGTTTTAGGCACTTCCTTGGGACTTTCCTGAAGGACGTTTGGCACATGTATATGCCAAAAAAATCTTTTCAAATTGTATATGTGACTAATAAACACAGGACAAAATATATTTTCCTTTTCCGAAAAGCAGGGTAGATAGATTTTTAACTTTAAAATCATAGATTCACATATGAAATTATTTTTAAAAATTAATAAATAAAAGCTTTGGCAAAACACGGGCTGAGCTAGTAAACAATGTTAAAAAATCATCCAAACTTTAGTATGAAAATCAAAAAAACAGGAGCACATTTACCAAAAACAACACACCCACTGGGAATGCAGGGAAAATAACACACCTCCCTTGGTGACACTGGTTTGCATTTCATTTACTTAATTGCAAATTGAATTATATCCAAAAAGGTAAAATTTTGGTCTCGTCTGACCAGAGCACCTTCCACTGTTTTCTGTGTCCCCTACATGGCTCCTGGCAAACTGCAAATGGGACTTTTTATGCCTTTTGTCAACAATGGCTTTCTTCTTGCCACTCTTCCATATAGGCCATATTTGTGGAGTGCACAACTTACAGTTGTCCTGTGGACAGAAACTCCAACCTGAGCTGTGGATTTCTGCAGCTCCTCCAGAGTGACCATGGTCTCTTGGAAGCTTCACTGACCAGGGCTCTCCTTACTCCGTCTGTCAGTTTAAATGGACGGCCATCTCAACCTAACCCTGCTTTAAACTTATCTACAACTTTATCCTTCACCTGTCTGGTGAGTTCCTTGGTCTTCATGATGCTGTTTGTTCACTAATGTTCTCTAACAAACCACAGAGGCCTTCAAAGAACAGGTGTATTTATAATGAGAGTAAATTACATACAGGTGAACTCTATTATCTAATTAGGTGAACTTCTGAAGGCAATTGATTGCACTGGATTTTATTTAGGGGTATCAGGGGGTACAGGGGGGCTGAATACAAATGCACGCCACACTTTTCAGTGTTTTATTTGCTTAAAATTTTGAAAAACATGTATCATTTTTGGTTGTAAGGTGTCAAAATGTGTAACTGATATATATAGTATTCAGTTACAACAATGAGGCACTGAAGTGAGGCACTTGGTTCTGCTGGTGGGTCCTTATAGTTAATCTCCAGTTCAGTGAATATATTTCCAACACAAGTCAGAGTACAGGGACCTTGTTGAAAAGTTAGATTTAGAACTGTAGATACGATTATTTTAATAAACAGCAGAAAACGAATGACTGCTGTCAACCAGCTTTTTAAACCAAGGTCCAATAAGTAGTGTAAAGTCATGAGTCATCAAGTTCTTATCTATAAGTTGCAATCTGTGAGTGTGTGGTGTAATTGTCTACATTAACATTTTTGTCTGGAGCAGAGTGAGGGGCCCAATGTGATTTTCCCCCACATGCTTTCATCAATCACACTGACACAGCAGATAACAAACATAAACTACTGCACTGTGCCCTTTGAATGTCAATGTTAGTTCATGCACATGGCCAGGGTGCAGCTATGTGCAGATATGCGTACCTAACTGTGTTATTGTGTGAACCTAATATAAACAGACTCTTTAATTTCAGCCTTAAATTCCACACTTTTTCAAAACTTTATGTATGTTATAAACATGTGTTACAAACACATGTATACAACATGTGTTTACAACATGTATAATAAATTATATATGTCTTAAAACCATTCAGAGGTCTGGTGTGAAATGTTTTGTTCTTGAGAAACTTGCTGAGGCAAGTGAGGAGTTCAAATAGAGCTGACAGATGACTTTTTCCTTTTCTATCAATATCTTTTACCATATATTAGCATTACCAACATGTAAAACTCAGAAGATGTGCAGGAACTAAAATAAGGATCTAAACCTGAAACATATATATGTAAATATATTTGCTATGAGAATGTTGGGCATGCCCTGCAGGGTGAGTCCTTGCCTTGCATCCATTGACCCGTTGAACCTGTTACGTTTTGAGTTGCATGTTCTCTTTCAGTTCTATGTTTAAAAATGTATTGTTTCATATATTTAGTCATATAAAGTGTCTACAAAACTGCAGTGGAAAAACTTGTTTCATAAGATTGATTATCCCGGACACACCCTTTCTTTTTCTTCTCTTGTTTTCTTTCCTAATGTTAGCCTTCTCAAAATACCACTCTGAAGTACTTCCATGCTGCTGTTTGTATAGTCTTGATGCTTTATGTAAATATGTGAATATTCACCTCGGAAAATGTTCTAGCACTGGCAAAAGTGTTGTTTTTCGTTCAATTTACATTTTACATTGATGTGTGGCTTACTAAAGGATGCATTTTAAACAAAGACCACCCAGAGAACAGCAGAGGATCTCACATTGCTTGTATACATAGTTGTAGGCAAACTTGAACAACACTGTGTGGAATTGACTTCAAGGTTTGGAGTTACTGCCCTATTCCTGGTAAGACTGTAAACGAGGAATTTATTATTTTAGTACTGATTCCCAGTATCTTCATTCAAGAGCATTTTAAAGGCATCAGTTTTATAATCATAATTAAATAGAGTATGTAACATAATTAAATCAACATTAGTACCTGTTTTTTCAAGTCAAATCAGATTTGTGTCTTGGTAAACCACTCATCTGTGCAATGCAGCACTTCATCCTCAGCCACAGTGTTCCTCAACACCACCGCACATGACCTAATAAATTCATCAACAAACCTTTCCTGGGATGAAGTGGCATTTAGAGCATAAAAACCTTTCTCTGCTGTTAACAAACAATGTTGAGTTGGGGGTTTAACCAGTGGTATGTATGCAACATGTGAAACAAATGTGCCTACACATATAATGTGTACTAATTTGTAGATTTTGCAGCCCTAGGGTGGCTCTGGCATGGTTTCGGCTTTTAATAACATTGTGAGCTTTCCACACAGTGAAAGAACCATCATGGGAGTGAGATTTTTGTAGTTGCATTACATTAAAGGTTCTGATTACAGTCCAGTCTAAAACTGCAAATATTACCACACACTAGACATGCAGCACTAGTGCGTGGGTGGTAGTTTTGAATTTCACACAAAAAAAAAGAAACAGGAAACTAAATATTCCCATTGGATTAGCAAGTGAAAAGGGTATTCATCCGGCCCCACTCCTTTTTTCTTCCTTTAGATTGGAGTGCTTTACATAATCATGTACCTTTGCTCCAGTCCAGACACATACTTACTGAGACAGAAATATATTCTCACGCAGGAAAAGACCAGCTCTAGTTTCTTAACTAAAACCAGCCATGATCCTCTACAATTTATTTAACTACATTGATTTTACTAGCTGCCTACTAGCTGTTTTTGTGTTTTTGTTGATTGCTGACATCATCAGGAATAAGAATCCACCTAATTTCCCCCCCGGACCCTGGCCTCTGCCGTTCCTGGGAAATATCTTCACTGGGCTTGACTTCAAGACCATAGATAAGGTAAAAGATCTTTGCTATATATTCTTTGTTTGATTAATGATGTCAGAGAACAGAAACTTATAGAGGGTGCTCAGTTTAACCCTTGCTCTGCTGGATAGAATAAAGTCTTCCTTATGCTGTCAGGTAATATGCCTAAGCTTTCATAAAACATCCTGTCATAGTGTGTAG
This sequence comes from Brachyalestes nurse, assembly GCA_037974405.1. Taxonomy (NCBI): domain Eukaryota; kingdom Metazoa; phylum Chordata; class Actinopteri; order Characiformes; family Alestidae; genus Brachyalestes; species Brachyalestes nurse. Next base: position 10,879 of record JBBPCY010073018.1, read on the forward strand.
TGCTCTTCATATTTTTCAAGAATGCCATTTCACACAATTAAAGTTTGTCAATTTGTTTCTAATAAGTAAAGATTCTTAGGAAAACATAGGGACGGTGATCTTGCAAAATTAATTTATAATTAATTAATTAATTATGTTTACAAAAACAAAATTATTATGACTAGTGGTCTGTAGGAAAGAGGCTGTTGGCATATTAACCTCATGTGCTACTACCGTAGTTGGCCTTCAGGGAAACAGTTCAGTTCAATTTCTTAAAAACAAGAAAAAGGTTATTTGAGTGATGCCATTGAGGTATCATTTTTGGTTACCTTTCAGTTGATGAGTTCTTAAGTTCTAAGATGTTTTATGATGACTCTTAGATTCTAAGAAGAATCTTTAAATTTGCAAAGGCTCTTCATATATTGTGAAGGTTCTTTATACCTTTAAAAGGCTCTTCAGACACACATCTCTTTAATGAAAAATGGCTTTTTAGGGAAATTGCTCAGAGAACCCTTTGTGGCACCTTTTCAAAAGTGTATATCAACTGGCTGTACTCTTCCTCTGGCAGCTTCCGTTTTGTAGATGTTGACTGTAAGCCACTTTTCTGCCACAAATTGTACATATATATATTTTTGGGCTTTAACTTATGTGTTTGTTATGGAAGGACAGCCTGACTAACACAGACTGAAGGGTGTAGCTGAATAGCTCTTCCTGTTTCAGTCCACAGGTGCAGTTGGACTCTTTTTAAGATCAACTCTCAGCCTTACAACTCAGTTGTTTTTATTTTTATTATTGTCTAAAGATGTTAAAGATTTCATTTGTTTCAGCTTACTGAGGAGTATGGGAATGTATTTAGCCTGAGATGGGGCAGTGAGAAAGTAGTGTTTATCTCTGGATACAAAATGGTGAAGGAGGCCCTCGTCACTCAGCTGGATAGCTTTGCTGACCGTCCTGTTGTGCCCTTGTTTAACAAAATCTGGAACGGACTTGGTAAGAAACAGAAACCCCAGCATCCAGGATATTTAATTATTTTGCCTTTATACTTTACTTACCCATGTTAGAAAATTGTGTAATGTATTAAACATATATATAAATATGTGTATAATAACTAATCAGTTGATATTTTCATTTGTCTTGCAATGTAGGTGTGATTCTGAGTAATGGTTATCTATGGAGGATGCAGAGAAAGTTTGCCAGCACCCACTTGCGCTATTTCAGCGAGGGGCAGAAGACACTTGAGCAGTTTATCAAACAAGAGAGCATCTTCCTATGTGATACTTTCAAAGATGAACAGGGTAAGCTATTTGTCATTTCAGTAGCTCATGGAAGTAACCTTTCCATCATTAATTGCAAATCATTTAATTTAAAAACACTGAATATAAATATACAGCGAATAAATACTCCCTTTTTATTCTACAGGACCGTTTGATCCCCAGTTCTTCCTAATCAGTGCTGTTTCAAATATCATCGCTTCTGTAGTTTTTGGACATCGCTTTGAGTACCATGATGAACGTTTTCAGAATGTTCTGCGCTTGGACAATGAAGCAATTGTTCTATCAGGCTCTTCACAGACTCAAGTCAGTAGACACAAACGTTCACACTTTCAAAAACTATTCACAGACCTGTGTGACATGCTGTACTGTTTTAAAGACATTTCAAATATATATTTATAACTGCTTGTCTTGGTTCTCTGCTTCCTTTGTAGCTGTACAATGCCTTCCCTCGTCTGTTCGATTATGTTCCCGGCCCGCACCAAAAAATGTTTAACAACTATAAGCAGATTTTAGACTTCCTAATTGCTGAAATTAAAAAGCACATGGAGGATTTTGATTCTTCAGATCCTCGAGACTATATAGACGCTTACCTGGTGGAAATGGAGAAGGTCTGTGTAAGAGGCAATCGGTAAAGTATGTTGATTTTAACCATATTACCTGTGATCACCAATTTTGCAATCAATACATAATGGTTCCTTTTTTTAATACTCTAGAAAAAGAGTGACCCTGAGGCTGGCTTTAACATTAATACATTGATAATGATCACACTGGACATGCTAGAGGCAGGGTCTGAAACTTCAGCTACAACAATACGGTGGGGGCTTCTCTTCATGATGAAATACCCTGAGATTCAGGGTGAGTAGTGGAAGACACTAATTTTGTAGATGTATAAATTAAACTGAATTCTGCACTTGCATTACATTTACATGCTAATAGAGCTTGTTGACTATTCAGAAAAGGTGCAGGAAGAGATAGACCACGTTATTGGACAGTCACGCCAGCCCAACTTTGCTGACAGATCCAACATGCCCTACACTAATGCAGTCATCCATGAGACACAGAGGAGGGGCAACGTTGTGCCTTTGGGTGCCCCCAAAAGAGCCTGTAAAGATACAACACTGGGAGGACACTTCATACCAAAGGTTTGATGTTTCTTGTTTGGGATGAAGATATTAGATTTGACTGCTATTCCATTCCATTCTATTATATGCCTCTGACATGTAAATGCTCAATGAAATGTTGAGCTGCTACATAACATGCTTTAAAGATTGCTTTTCAAGTCTCTGTTGTTTCTATATTTCTGTATTAAACCCAGTGGTTGTACACAGACAAGCAACTTTATTAGGTACACTTACCTTGTATATACACTCATTGTCATTTTATTGGCTCCACTTTCCATATAGGCAGTAGATTTAAGAGGGGATGGAGTGTGTGGGTTGCCATCCCCCTTGTTGGCAAAATAATGACAAAGCATCCCTCTTGTTATGCTGCATAGTGCTGTCTGCTGCACAAAAGTGCACTTCATACTTACTGTAGTCCATCTGTCTCTCAGCATCATTTGCCCCTTTTACTCAATTAATTAATGGTTAGGACTCTTATAGGACCACTACTGAGCAGGTATTATTCTGGTAGTGGGCTATTAACAGGATGCAGGTGTGAAGGTGTTTGTTATGTACTATTTATGTATTATTTGTAGTTAGAAATAATGGAATGCTGTACAAACCTGACATACATGATGTAATCCTATCTATGTAATCATTAGGGCACTACAGTGACTACAAACCTGTCGTCTGTGCTTAATGACAAGAATGAGTGGGAAACACCAGACACCTTTAACCCAGAACACTTCCTAGATGAACAAGGCCAATTCCGCAAAAGAGATGCCTTTCTGCCTTTTTCAGCAGGTGATTTAAAAGCAGTTCAACCATATGTTTTTTTGTTGTTATTTTTATTTTTCCGAATTAATTTCCAAAAATAAGAATTAATTGAGCTATACAATTTCTGGAAATATGTCATTCAACTTTTTATTAACTTTTCAGTTAGGAAATCAGCAAAATCTGTAATTTGACTAGATATGCCCAAACTTACACATCCAATTACATACATGTACATCTTTCACTCCTAGTTAACCTTTTTAAGTATAAATATACAACTTTAGTCAGGGCTATCTCAGTTCCATGACACATTTTACTGTCCCTTAATAGCTGAGCGTCATTCTTTTGTTTTGACATCTAGTGGATCGGGTAACTCTTTCCATCAGGTAAAGACTCAACCAATCAAGGTCAACCAATCAATACTGACATATTTTACCTTGTTAGTTCTTGTCCCAGGTCTTAATAAACACAATATGCCATCATGCTATTTCATTTAACAACATTTCCCATAATCTTTAATCTTAATAATCATTAATTAAAGTGTAATGCCTCAAAAACAGGACCAGGTCCTCCAAACACCCCTCATTCAGAAATGTATAATCACTTTGCATTTTTGTTCCAACACTTCTTTTCTATGAATGTCTTGTGTCTACACAAAATGTACTGGGTGCATTCTAACCCTGATAATGTAACACTGTCAAATTACAGATTGTGTTGATTTTCTATAAGAAAAGAAGTTAATCTGACATTCTTTTACAAAAACTGTAAGGTTCTCCTGGTTCACTGAAATCCCTGTTCTACAGGTAAGAGGGCGTGTCTTGGGGAGCAGTTGGCGCAGATGGAGCTCTTCTTGTTCTTCACCTCCCTGCTACAACGCTTCACGTTCTCCCCCTGCCCGGGAGAGGAGCTGAGTCTGGAGGGCCAGCTGGGCTTCACATATACCCCGAGCCCTTTCCGGATGCGCGCCATCCCACGCTGAATTCCAGAGACTGAAATATGAGGACTCCGTGAGGAAATGCTTTAGACACACTCTGGGTCAGTGGTGGGAAAATTATGGGACCAATAGAGTTTGAACACAATTATTGAGATGTGTAACTGTTATTTTAGCAAAGATACATAAATATGAATTGCATGCCTTATATGTAAGATAGTACTTCATTAATCTGTAATCTGCATTTCGGGGTTTTTTTCTATTTATTCATGTTCTCAAAAGATTTTCAGGAAGAATGTGTGAGAAGGACAGCATCTACTGTTTTCACTCCCAAGCTGTATAGCCATACTACATTCAGGGACAACAATAGTGAAATGCTGGCTAAGTGTACAGTGGCCACAAAAAGTATTTTCATTGTCGAAACAAGTGGCATTTATTTTAAACAGATCATCACACTACTGTGAGAAAAAATAAACTTTTTTTGTGAGTTTTGTGCTTTACGGTACCATTAATGTACCTTCAAAACAGATTGTATTGGATTGTTTAAATTATAGACTTTGTCAGTTTTGGATTTTTTCGTTTTGTAATTGCCTGCTTGCTTTCTATTGAAAACTTTCACGGTCTCCCAAATAAACTGACTGAGAACATGCATCATACAGTCTATGGATGTGAGTTCTTTATGATTTAAAGAAATACTGGCCAAAGCTTTAAAGCTTTAAACAAAATCTTAAGTAACATGAATGCATTTGCCTTCCAAGATGACAGCCATGAGGATTGCCTCAGTCCTTCTCTGCTGCTATTTCTTGCACTTTTCACTGTGATACTGCAGAAAAGCGCCATGTCTGTGAAAACACAGCTGTGTGGAGTTGCTGAACATCAGGAGGACATTTAATAACTTGAGACTATCTGCCAACATTCCAGATGATATACTGCTTGTCAATAACACTAGGTTAAATCCATTCAGAAAACATCCAAATCCGCCAGGTCCTCATCCATTTATGTCATTTATGTATTAAAATGCTTAGGGAGGCTGTGAATGCTAAGTGCAGCATGTGACTCCCTTGATGAACTGACAGACACAGTGATGTCATGCATCAAGTTCTGAAAGTGACCATTTTTGTCGGACGTGAACACACCACAGCACACAGAGTGAACAGAATGAAGTTCTTCTCTGCATTTAACCCATTGACCAAGTGAAGCAGCAGGCAGCCAGGAACATAGTGATCAGGGAGCGGTGTGTGGGGACGGTACCTTGCTCAAAGGTACCTCAGAGGTGCCACGAGCAGTCTTGGGATTAATACCAACGACTTTCTGACCGCAGGGCCAACTAAACACTAGGCCACCAGCTGCTGATTTGGAAAGCCTATTCCATTAGCCATCCCTTTAAATCCCATTTAAATGCTACCCTTCTGCATCCAGAACAATGAAGATAGAGTTACATTCAAGAAGAAGCAGCAGTGCCAGACACAATCTGTCCTGCTTTGCTGAATCACTGTGCAACTTGTTTGGCCTAAGTATTTTCTACCATATTTAACACCTCTCTGAGTCAAAGAACAGTCCCACAAAGCTATGAACTGCCTAGAATAATTCCTATCCTCAAAGACTTCAGCCCAATTGTTCTAACATCTATGGCCATGAAAGAATTTGAGTGAGTCAGAATTTGAGTGACTGAATTTGTACTCGCAAATCTAAAAGCCAGTCTTGAACTTGTCTGTGTCAGTGATGCAACTAGAAACTTTTAACTGCAAAAACGATTTAATGGGCCCCCCGTACAGAAATGACCATGCTTGTTTAAAAACTGACATTTACTAGTCTAGTCACTATTACTACAATCTTAAGTCGAGGCAGTCTAGGCATGGCACCCCAGCTGGTAGAATCTAACATTTTTGGTGTGAAATTCAAAACTACCACCCATGCACGAGTGCTGCATGTCTAGTGTGTGTTAACTTTTGTAGTTTTAGACTGGACTGTAATCAGAACCTTTAGTGTAATGTAACTACAAGCTACAAACTAAAGCCAAAATCATGCCAGAGCCACCCTAGAATTGGAATTTAATGGAACATTTTAAAGGAGAAGGTGTGAATATATGAAAAAAAATATGTGGATATATATTTGTCTCTACAGGCTTGAATCTATGAGAAGCTTCTCACCTCAAGTGAAGCAGACCAACTGGCCACCATTGCGAGTGGGTCTAATAGTATCTATAGCAACTTAAGGCCAAGTCCTACAGGGAGTGGATGGATATCTGTGACTCAGATCCTGAAGGACTGGTTTCGTTTGGAGCTCCTGGAGCTGAGTCTGTGCTTAAGTTCATTAAAGTTCATTTTTGTTCTGAAGTTCTCTCCCACAGTTGTGTCCTCCTTGCTCACAGGACATGACACCACATGGCTTTAGCAACAGTACAGCACAATGAGATGAGCATGGTAAACCATAATATTCTAGAAAGCTGGTTAATCTGGTTGGAAACCATCATCTTAAAATGTTAGCGAAATGTCAACAGTCTATATGTGGAAATCTGAAGGATAGAAAACCAGTAAATTATCTGAAAATAAAACACAGTGGTGAAAAGAAGCATTTGAGCGGGTAGTTTTTCTATGCTATTCTATGCTGCCTCAAAAGCAACCATTTTTATAGACCGTAATTAACTTCCTTAGCTTGGATTACACTTATGTTTACAAGCTGACATCTTTAGAATAATCCACCTCCTGTATTACTCATCAGATGTTTTACAGTTCTGCAAGACAGTGAAGCAAGACAGTGAGGTGAGCAACTAAATTAACACATTTTAATGTAGTCCTGGGTGTTACTCAAGACATGTAGAATGACCAGGAGTAAATGGATAAACCATTGTTAGGGGTCTGTATCATAAAGCACATTCATATAAGTAAAGGTTGATGATTAAAGTTTCAGCTTCATGTAACAAATTACAACTAATTACCCAACCTCACTAAAGCTCTTGGAACAGGCCACAAGTTCCTGAGAAAAGGGACGAGCACACAGCAAACAAACTAGGTCTCTGAAGGCATCAGACAAAGGAGGCCCCTACGACCAGTAAGGGGAGGCCTCACGATCCTGAATGGTAAGGCCACCGTGAACCAAACGCACAAAGCCCCAGCGGGTAGCAGACTTCCAAGGCATAGGAGGCCTTCACACAAAGGGGTAACACAAGCCAGGCGTAACAGAACCAGAAACAAGAACTAGAAAGGAAACAGACAAGGGATGACTAATAGTGAGGGTGAACAGACATCAGCCTCATGGTAGAGACTTAAATAAGGAGCAACAAACAAGGAACAAGTGAGTGTAATTGAAGTCACGGGACAATCCCAACCAGAGATTCAGAAAGGAGGAACTCAGGATTGGGGCAGAACAGGCGGTCAAAACAAAGTCCTTTAGATACTGAGCGAAACAAAGTCAGTGTTACAAATAAACATTGGATGGACACTTTTAGACACATGATATAGTGATGTTTTAATTACAGGGACAATGAAACCTATTATAGCTGTGTGCAATAAAGCATAAAAGTGCTTTAGAGCATAGAGCACACAAACAAAATTATTTTATGACAAAAAGACACTAGTGTTGCATCAGCTTTTTGGAATTGACATGTCAAACATGGAGGCTGAGAGGTTTCCTACCTTCAGCGTACTTCATCATATAGAAAGACCCACAGGAGAGTCGTTCAGTACTTGCCACAAACAGATCTTCTATAGTGTGGTACAGTCCCTCAGTGGGAAATCCCGTCTCTGGATCATCTCTCCTCTTGGAACCACAGAGACACATCACTTTGTTATTTAATAATTATAATGTCTATCATTACTGGTGACTATAAATGGCTATAAAATCTCTAGGTAAAGAGGGTCAAGGCATTTCCGTGGAAAAAGTATGTTTATTATAAGTTAATTGTCTGGATCAGTGGATCTAAAACTGGGGGGACGAAAGAAATTATTTTGAAAAATTATAATGGTTATATTATAAATTATAAAGTTATAATGGTTCCGGCTCAAAGCCCAAAATGGCCTAAACACACCACGGTGAACAACATTATTCAGGCATATGCAATTAATATTTTACAACCTGACCCTTAATCGTTCTAGTTACATAATGGAGAATGGATAACCAGGTGCTGTGGTGTGATATGATGTGAGGAGAACTCTGCTCAGAGTTAACCTACAGAAGGCTACTAGACCAAATAACATTCCTGGCTGTGTGCTCCAACATACTTCAAAACCACCACCATTATCCCAATGCCAAAGAAGTCCTCAATAAAGTGTAAAGTGTCCATTTGTCACACATGAACACATCACAGCACAACATGGCACAACACAGCACAGTACACAGTGTGAACAGCATAAAATTGTTCTCTGCATTTAACCCATTCACCAAAGTAAAGCAGCAGGCAGCCAGGAGCACAGCGCCCGGGGAGCAGTGTGTGAGGATGGTACCTTGCTCAAGGGAACCTCACTGGTGCCACTGTACCCTTGTGTATTGTTTCAATAACTACCATCCTGCTACAATTACACATATCATCATGAAGTGCTCCAAGAGGCTTGTCATTGGGCCACATAAAATCACAGTTGCCGCTTCACTGGACCCCTTGCAGTATGGTCCCAACCACTCTTATCCACCACCTTTAACCTAGCCCTCACCACTCTGGACAAAAAGGATACTTTCAAGAGAATGCTGTTACTAGACTTCAGTTCAGCATTCATTGCCATGATACGTCAGCGTCTGATAGAAAGCTGAGACTGCTGGGGTCTGAAGTCCTTCATCTGCAACTGGATCCTGGACTTCCAAACTTGAAGGCCTCATCCAGTCAGGGTCAGAAGCAACATCTCCAGCAGCAGCTGCTGACTCATAACTCTGCAATAACGCACAGCTCAAACCACATCATCAAGTTTGCCAATGACCTGACCATGGAGGGTCTGATCAGTGGGAGCGACAATGTGGTGTACATCAGAGGCTTCTCAATGGAGATTTTCCTGAGCTCCAAGCTCCTTGGATTTCACTTCTCTGAGAACCTCACATGGATCCTCAACACCAGCTCCATAACCAAAAAGGTTGTCCATCACCCAGCAGCATCTCTACTTCTTGCTGAGACTGAGAACCCTCAGAATATATTATAGACGATAATTTATATAAAACTGGATAAATTGGGAAAATTATGTTTGAGTTGAGTAGCTAAACAAATGCATTTTATCATAATTTTTCTTTATTCTCTTGACAAAAGATGCCACAAAGAGTTAAAGTTTATCTCCCACTCTGGCTGTCCTAATAGACAGACAAATAATAAATGAATAGCTGTAATGAGAAAAACTTGTCCGTCCTATGCTACTCAGACTATTCCTTTACATTACTAAATATAAATGCACAAAAAGTGCTTTGGTAGTGTCATGTAATGTTTAAAAAATATTTTTCTCAAAAGTTTAAAAAATGTGCTCTTCTATGTACAAAATAAAAATAATTATTTTGTACGATGATATTAATTGCACCTGCTTAATATTGTATTGGTCAAATTTAAAACCTCACCCATTTTTCTTTCTACGAACACATCAGTACTGACTGTTCACTTACTGCTTAATATTTCCCACCTCTTGCCTAGTTCCAGTATAAAGATAATCAATGTTCTCCACTTCATCGCTCAATGATTTTATTGTTGTAGTTGATCAGTGTAAGTATGGTGGATTTCATGAGATGGATATATACCATTTAGCCACAACATCAAAACCCACTGAGAGGTGACATTTTATTGTTGCAGACCAAGTACATCTATAAAAATTGTTAAGGAATGGTTTGAGGAACCAAGAAAAAGTTAGCAGAGGGGTTAAAGAAAGGAGCAAAAGGGGGGAGGGGCTGAGAACAAAACAGAATACAAATATTTTGGAGGACATAATGAAGACTGGATAGTTCAGCTTTTACTGCAGTAAGAAGCATTGTCAAGGTAAGATGTTATTGTGGCATTAAAATAATGGCTTTCGAGATACATTTGCTTGGCATACAGCAGTTTTTTCAACTTGAAACTTACATAATCTCTCTCCTCTGCTCCAGTCCACCCAGAGTTGGGTCGGTCATTTTGAGTGCTTGTTTAACAGATTTTGTTCTTTCCAGACCATTCAGTGGGCTGTAAAAGACTCACTGCAACCCCCTTGCTGCCATGTGCATAAGCAAGAATAAGTCACCATTAAAGGGACCACTGTTGTCCAACTAAAATACTTAATTAGTTAAACACAGAGAGATTAGATTATGTTTTCCTCTTTTTCTTTTCATATTTGTTTTTTGGGGTTTTTTTGGGGTAAGACAAGTAGCGAACATACTCTGGCCAGGTTACGTCGGGGTTGTAAATGTTTTAATGTAGCACAGGCTCCAGTAGCAAATAAATATTACTGAATGCACAGCTGAAGCATTTAATATACAGAGAAACTATTGACCTTGAACTATGCTGAAACTGGCTTTATTGTTCAAGCGTATACATTTCGCCCAAATTTACTACTTAATAACTTATTTATATTTTCTGTTCTTCTAAATGATCACTTTGTTAGTTAATTGCATAGTCTGGCAGAACTGAATTCAATAATATGTAAACATTGAAATAAAGTCTACTGTGTTTGAATGACTGTTTGCATGCTGACAGATTCAACAACACAAAATTCTTGCCACATTGAAAGTTAAGAATGTTTTTTCCTTCTCTTATTCGGAAATACCAGGTTTTGCTCCGGACAAGACTGGACATATTAGGGCACATTTTGTTCCTATGGTAAAATTATTTATTGTAGCTTCAAATATCATTCCTCCTTAATGACGAATTCTATGAGGTCATGTAAAAACATACATCATAGATGCTGTTCATATAATCCCTCTGTCTTGCAGTTCAAATAAACAACTTGAAGGCATGAAACGAATGACCCAGTCACAATTAGGGCAACTATTTTGCATGTTCCCATTTAGTCATGTTAGAAATGCTGAAACACTTTCACAAAAGTTTAGTCATTTTGTCTTGTTTTGAGGCTGCTGGTGGCCTAGTGGTTAGGGAGTTGCCCCTGTGATCAGAAGGTCATAGGTTTGAATCCCAGCATTGCTAGTTGCACCACTGAGGTACCCTTGATCCTACTCCCTGGGTGCCGTGTTCATGGCTGCCCACTGCTTCACTTGGTGAATAGGTTAAATGCAGAGAAAGAATTTCTCATTGTTCACACTGTGTGTCTGCTGTGGTGTGACTATAAGAAGCCACTTTACTTTGCTGTATGGTTTTGAAAAGTGAAGTGAGCGAGCATGTTAAACAAGAAATGATCTATGTAAGGCTCATGCAGAGACATATATAAACGCACATGGACACACACACACACACATGCACAGCCTGTTCTAAGCACTGGGATCTCTAGGATCCTAAACTCCAACCATGATCAACTTATGGGAATACTTAGATTTTACGAGTGGGCTACTTTTCTTTTTTCTTTTCCTTTTATTTGTCGATATCACCAAAAACAAGAGTCCATCTAATTCTCCTCCAGGTCCCTGGCGCCCACCTTTGGTGGGAAATATCTTCACTGGGATTGACTACCATACCATAGACAAGGTGAGAGTAATACAAGGTCTGCACAAATATGCATGTATCATGCCTAAAATAGTATGTGTAAAAAAGTTTAAAATTTCAATATATCTGAATATACTTTTCATTGACCACAATCTGCATTGTTTAGAAGGCATTACACTGTTTAAAATAATGGCTTAACAAATATTAAAAATGTGTTTCAGCTTTACCAGAAGTATGGGGATGTTTTTAGTGTGACATGGGGAAGCGAGAAAACTGTGTTCGTTTGTGGATACAAAATGGTCAAGGAAGCTCTTGTTACTAATTTGGACTGCTTTGTTGACCGTCCTGTAATCCCCCTGTTTCACAAAATCTATAACGGCCTTGGTAAGTGCAAGCAACATTCAGTAGCTCCTGTATTCTAAATCATCTTGATCATGTCAAACTGTCAATCAGAAAATGATCAATATGCAAAAAGCACCCAACCTCACCTATATGGCAGAAACTGATCTTTCTCATGAAGTGTAAATCTCCTTTGTCACATTACAAGCAACTGTATTATGTCTTGAAAAAAATAATGAAGTGAAAATCATAGTGATAAAGACAGACTTATAAAAGTGTTAGGTTTAATGATGTCAAACTCAAATTACAAAAAAAATTGTCCCCCAAATACTTTTAGTGCATTCACTACTCATTGGTTACATTTCAGTTGTTTCTATTATCACCATTTCAAAGAAATTAGAGTTGGCAGGTTTCCCTAAAATACATTTTTACACAGCATAGCACAATGAATAACTCTGTTTCTCTGCCACTGTGTTATGCAAAAAATGGAATTATTTCTGTTTCTGTGCCAAAAAAAGGTGTGTCCCTGAGTAATGGGTACCTGTGGAAGATGCAGAGAAAGTTTATCATCACCCACCTGCGCTACTTTGGTGAGGCAAAGAAGAACCTTGAGCTGAGCATCCAACAGGAGAGTGCCTTTCTGTGTGATGCTTTCAAAGAGGAAAAGGGTATGTGGTCAGTCTAGTAAAGGTTTGCGATTCTTTCTTTCACAACCATATTAAGATCTTGCCTTTTGCCTTTCTATCAATGCTTGGTTTCTTCTTTGAGGCTCTTTACAATGTTTCACATAGTCTAAAGGTTTCCAATTCAAGGGCTCTTCCTAGAGCATTTACATTATGTGGAGGTTCCTTCGAGTTTAACCGGGTTCTTCCAACTCACACATATTATTTACAAAAACGATTCTATAAAGAACCATCCACTAAAAGGTTCTTTAGGGTATCAAACGTGTTTTCTCTAAGTTATTGTACAAAAAGAACACTTTCTGGCAACTTCATTTAACAGACCACTCTTGGCTGGCTAGCATCAAATGAATTGTGAACATAAAATAATGACTAATGGGAATTAAAGAGAGAATAGCTAGATGCCATTGTACTCCTGGACACACATGGATGGTTCCTTTGTTCTCTTAAAATCCTATAGCGTAGTCTGTTGTGGTAAAAAAAAACATGTAATATGTGCAGGTTTAATAATACTTTGTTTTCATTGTTTAACACACAGGTCCGTTTAACCCTCAATTCTACCTGAACACTGCAATTTCAAACATCATCTGTGCTTTGGTATTTGGGCATCGCTTTGACTATCATGATGAACACTTCCTCAATGTCCTAAACTTGGATGTTGAAGCTGTCAGACTGGCAGGCTCCTCCCATGCTCATGTTAGTTATTTTTTCTTTTGGCATTTTCATTAAATAGCCATTGTAGCAATATTAGCAATAGTGGTCACATAGCCTTATTGTTCACAACCTTATTTGTGATTTTTGGCAGCTATACAATGTCTTCCCTCGCCTCTTTGATTACATTCCTGGGCCACACCAGAAGATGTTTAACAATTATAGGAAGATCATAGCGTTTGTGAAAGATGAGATCAAAGCACACAAGGAGAACTGGGATCCTTCAGACCCACGAGACTACATAGATGCTTACCTGACAGAAATGGACAAGGTCTGTTTAAGATGAATCATGTAATGTGTAATGTGCAGTTCAAATCAACAAGACCAGTGGATACTACTCAGATACAGCCATTCAGAACATGCAATACTTCTCTCCTCCAGAAACAAAGTGACCCCGAGGCAGGTTTCAACCTTGAAACTTTAGTGTTTGCCTCAATGGACCTTTTTGAGGCAGGGACAGAAACGCTAACCACTACATTACGCTGGGGTCTACTCTTCTTGCTGAAATATCCAGACGTACAGAGTGAGTAACCTGAACCAAAGGAAGTGTTCACTATATTGTAATTGAAGTTTATATCACACATATGTGTAGTGTCCATCAGAATTATTAGGAGGACTGGTGTTGAGGACATGGTTCTATTTTTATTCACTAAAGTCAGATCTTTGTAACATTCCACTTAGTTCAGATATAGTCAATCAGCCAGTACATGTTTATTGTCCATATTTTGTAAGGCTTATGTAGTTAATTAACACTAGAAGTCAATAGTCATCTTCATTTTTTCCATAAATACATGCTCAAAAATACTATTAACCAGCTCTTAACCAGCCCTATTAACAACAAGGTGTTTTTTCACAAATCACTTTAGGGGGTGCTGATCAGTTTTTGTGGCAATGACCATCACAAACACAGATGAATCTAGTAAAAGATCAGTCCAAATGTCTGTCTATAGTACTGAGGTTTTGGATTGAGATTTTTGAGATACTAATTTACGGAAAACCTTTAGGTGGCTATTGATGTCTATCCTTATACCTCCAGTGCTAAGCTAAAGAAGTAAAAGTCTGAACAATTCCAAGCAACATCTGGTACACTGTCAAAAATGTAGTGTTTAAACCTAAAAAAGTAAACTTAAAGCATATAACTTAAAATATTATGAGTTAACTGAACTTCTAGGGATGGCACAGAACATACTTGTTTGCAGATAAAACTTAACTTTAACTAAGTAACAGATCAGGCTCACATTCCACAATCAAACAACTTATTTGTGCACTAACTGACTTTTTTTCTTTGGACAGGGTTTATTAAGGTGTGTAACTTAGCTGGCAGTATCTTGGTTTAAAGCAGATTGATTTGAGTTTCGCTGGTATGAAGAACAGACGTGGGCTACTTAAGCACTGGTGTATGTCGCTCTGGATATGAGTGTCTGCTAAATGCTGTAAACACAAACCTAAACATACCAGTAACAGATCCAAGTTGACCAGGGTCAGACAGATTCATGAGGGGCAGACCAGACATGTAATTCACATGAAACAGAGCAAGTCAGAAACCTAAAACAGAAGTAGAGACATAGATCAAAAAGCAATGCAGGTCAAAACGGCAATGGATGCTCAGTACACCATGAGAGGCAATACTTCACAAGGTCTCTTAGAAATAGCAGTCCTTCAATAGTGCCAAAACAGGAAGCCCTCCATTAACTCGGTTAAAAGCTCTAGAGCTCCCCTAGTGGTGAGGATTGCAAACAGCAGAACTGAACATAACAGTAAAATTGATTTTACATTTTTTGCTGAATTGTATCTTTAAAAATAGAGCTTCCTCGTTCTTTATTTATTTTATGACATATGGATAGTGGAGAAATAAAGTTTTAATGGAGATTTTTCATTTTGCGGCAGCTCTTTAGATATTCAAAAGGTTCATATTCATACAGCTCATTTACAAAATTCTTTGAGCAACCACTGAAAAGAGCTCATTTGGCAACTTTATAAGCAAGAGTAAAAAAATGAGGCTTGTTCTTTTATTCAGAAAAGGTGCAGGCAGAGATAGACCAAGTCATTGGACAGTCACGCCAGCCCAACTTGACTGACAGAGCCAACATGCCCTACACGGATGCTGTGATCCATGAGATGCAGAGGAAGGGCAATATTCTTCCTTTGGGTTTTCCTAAAAGAGCCAGTAAAGATATAACACTTGGAGGATACTTCATACCGAAGGTTTGACATTAACTAAAAGTGTTTTCCAAAAAAATGCATGTTACACAGCAAATTTTATGAAAGAGTCTCTCATCTTTAGGGAACATCTATGACTACGAACCTGTCATCTGTGCTTAATGACAAGCGCGTGTGGGAAACACCAGATACATTTAACCCAGGACACTTCCTTGATGAGCAAGGTCAATTCCGCAAGAGAGATGCATTCATGGCTTTTTCAGCAGGTGAACAAATAGACTCAACTTCCCACTACTTAAAATATGTGTTTTATTGTGCTATTCCGGAATTGACCGAAACTGCTTTACAATCAGAGTAATACTGATTATAAAGCTACATGACTGCATGTTTTTTTATTTCAGCAAACAATGGATAATGCTTTGTAATAGTCTTTCATAGTTAATAGGTAACTATGCATTGGCGAAGTAGGCTAATTAATCAGTTGCTCAAGGGGCACATACAAATTGTCAAATGAGTATTTCATGTTCATAAGATCAGTAATAAACTAGTAGTTTTTATAAAAAATCCATGTGTACAATTCAGTAGTTCCTGTTACTTAACAATTAACCACACATTAGTTCACTATTACCTATTGACTAACTCCCAAGAACTCCATAGTAGGTAATAGTTGTGCTGTCAGTGTTACTGCAGTACCACTAATTTATTAGTTCTTAGTTACTTATTAACTATGAAAATATTGCCAATATTGCCAGTGTTGCTAAAGCAGGAGCACAAGTGATCACTTGAATGAAGTTTGATAACAACTGATTAAATGTGTAGTGTAAGGTGAGCTTTTATTGTTTGAAATAAAAACCTGCAGCCACACAGGCCCTTTGCAAAAAAGACTGGACACCACTGAATTATATCTGACAGATTTTGTTTCAAAATGCATCAAAGGTCAATATTGTGGATGCTTTTTTTTCATTATATGCTCTGATCAGTCAGAACATTAAAAACATTGACAGTGGAGGTGAATAACATTGACTGTTGTTAGAATAGTACCTGTTAAGGTGTGGAATATATCAGGCAGCAATATTTACAGCACTTCTAAATCAAGGCTTTGTGCCCCCTTTGCTGCAGCAAAAGCTCTTTCAGACTTTACACTAGATGGCATTGTGTACAACTGCTGGGGGGATTTAACTGTATTTAGTCAAAAGAGCATTAATGAGGTCAGGAACTGATGTTGGATGAATAGTTGTGGATCTTAAACACCACTCCAGATCATCCCAATGAGATAAAGCTCTCTTTCTTCATACCATGCAGTTCCTCTGCTCCACAGCCCAGTGCTGGGGTACTTTATGCTGTATACTGTACATTTATGCTCGCAGGTGAACACTTGTGTCAGCAAAGGGTGAACTTTAAAGTTGTTGAATTCACTAATTATAAGAGCTGTTTGTTATTTGCACATATAGTATGTTTAAGAATGTATTTTGTGTAGTTTATTGTTTATACATGTAGAACTCTCCCATGCATATTTACTTAATATCTGAAATCACTGTTCCACAGGTAAGAGAGTGTGTCTAGGAGAGCCCTTGGCCCGTATGGAGCTCTTCTTGTTTGTCACCTTTCTACTGCAACGTTTCACACTCTCCTCCTGCCCGGGAGAGGAACTGAGTCTGAAAGGCCAGCTGGGCTTCACCTATACCCCCGACCCCTACCGCATGTGTGTGACCCCACGCTAAAAGAGAGACTGGAAGTAAATGGTGCCCTAAGAAAGCAGCATAGGCAAACATAAAGTTACAGACATACTGAAAAGACTGAAAAGATATTATAAATTTAAACGGAGCAACTTTTTGTTTACGTTTACATTTCTGACGTTTAGCTGACGCTCTTATCCAGAGCGGCGAACATCAGTGCTTAAGTAGTCCACATCTGATCTTCATACCTGTAAAGCTATACTTAAATCAACATCTGCTTGAAATAAATTGCTCTTGAAATACAATATTAATTCACATGAAATTCATCTCATGCTGCTAGATTGTAAATCTAACTTTTTTGCAGGTTCAATTGAGTTTGCCATATATTTATTCACCAGTGAATTCCTGAGAATGTAAACATGCATAAATGTAACCTTATTGCTGGAAAATAACTGTAATCTCATAAAGTGACCATTTTTTAAAAAAAAGAATGGATGTTTTTATGCAATTAATTTCATGTATTAACTCTTTTGTGGCTATGGGTAAACAGCATAAAAAGAAACATTGTTATATGTGCATATAATGTAATAAACTTTTTCGAATTTATGTATCACGTATATTTAATAAATGGAGAACCAGCCATTTTAAAACAAGGTTATTGTTACACTATTGTAATTGCTTGGACTGTGTAAAGTGTCATAAAATAACACTGCTAAGAAAATGTAGTCTAATAATAATGTAGTGTGATGGTTACTAATGTAGTTCTCATTTATTTTGCTTTAAAATTTGTGGCATAATATTGACGCAATCCTTATTTTATTTTATTTGCTTACACAAAGTGAAGAGATCCCACTGTAAATGAGATCAGCATCTCGTTTACAGTTGGATCTAATGACATAACATAAAATACAGCAATTAAGCTTAAACATTTACACACTGCTAAATAAAAATGCCTCTTAATGTGCTTCATCAGCAGTTCATCCCATATTCTCTTGCAATAAATCATTTTTTTATTAGATTTTTCCATAATCTAATTAAAGCCACTGGCCAAGCGTGCAAGCATGGCCCTCATAGGAGTGTAGTGCTTTGTAGATTTACGACCTCATTTATGTGATATCACTGTATTCACCCACATCTAATCCATCCATCACTCCCTGTGTACAGGGTCACTGACAGCATTCTGCCATAACAGACATTAAGAGCAACTATGAAATTGATCCAGAGGTATATCCCGGGGAGAAAAATTCTTTTGTCATAAACATGCATTTGTCATAAAAATGAATATGTAGAAACGAGAGGCATAATTACTCACCAAGATGCTCCTTGAAGAGGTGGGTCTTCAGATGATGCTTGAAGACAGCTAACGACTCTGCAGATCTGATCGATGGAGTGAGTTCATTCCACCACTGGTGGGCCAAAACTGTCTTGACGCATGCCTTCCTTTTCTTTAGAGCAGTGGAGGGTCAAGATGAGCTGTGCTTGAAGCCCTGAGAGGAGAAGAGACACATTGTTTGATCAACGCTGATATGTATGAGGGTGTAAGTCCATTCTTGGCCTTGAAAACAAGTGTTAAGGATTTGAACTTGGGCTTCTGGAATGAGTAGACATGCTCGCAGCTCGCTCCCACAACCAATCGTTTAAATACCTGTTAAACTTTGCCTTTTTTGTTACTTTTATTTGCAATAGGCAAGTAAAGTGTGCCTAACCACACAGCTTGCTTGACTATGTCTAAGAGTAAAGGCAAACAAGGAAAAGATGCCTCTTCGTCCTGTGCTAGCATCTCTATGGCTTTTGGAAGACCATAGAAAAGCCCTGTCTGCTGATTTCAAATCGTCATTTGATGCAATTAGATCCACATGGGAAGGTTTACACTCCACGGTTACGCATCATGAGAAATGTATCAGCTCGCTAGAAGGGCATGCCACTGGGGCTGACCAGCGTCTCCAGCAGTTTGAGAAAACATGCTCCTTCCTGCAGTGAGATAACGAGTTACTTAAAACCAAGGTAGCGGACTTGGACAGACGCAGCAGGTGTCAAAACGTCTAGATTATACAGTTACCTGACTATATCGACAGCCCAGGACGGGGCGTGCAGATATGCAGCTTGCACAGACTCTTACCATTAAACTATAGACTAATCCGATGGCAAGCTCGGTCGCCCAGTCTGCACCAGGTTGTGCTTTGAGATTTACAAGTTGGAATGTCAAAGGGATGAATTCCCCCATCAAACGTAATAAAGTGCTGAACCATCTAAAAACTTTAAATACTAAAATATCTATTTTACAAGAGACTCACCTTAAGGCATCAGATCACCTCAGACTTCGCAAAGGGTGGGTAGGCCAACTGTACCATTCCTCGTTTACAAGTAAGGCCCGGGGGGTGGCAATCCTTATTCATACATCGGTCCCACTCTCTGTGCCTAATGTCGTTTCAGAACCGAATGGGCGCTTTATTATCATTACTGGTACGATTGAGGACAGTGGTGTGGTGTTGGCAAATGTATACGGATGTTGACATCTCTTTCCCTGGTAGACCTTACACCTGTGGTGAATGATGGCGGCACACAAGGTTGCAGCGGCTCAGTGTCTTACCAGCTGGTGCTACGTGTGGATGTTTTTGTACGTGTCATTTCTTGTTTTGTGTACATTCTGTTGGGCGAAGAACATCTATAGCCGAAACGAACTCCTTAAAATTGGAATATGTTACAAAAAGAGCATAACAAGTGAGTTTCTCCGCCCAGGCTCTCTGTGGATTACCATCCCAGTGGGGAGGAGATGTAGGCGAGATGTAGAGAGAGGAGGCAGAAGCGAGGCTGCAGGGCTGGCATGCTAGCCAGGCTACGGAGGCAGTCATTCAAACCACAGCTTCCCAGCCTATTTCTCTCGAATGCCAGATCCCTCACAAACAAGATGGATGAATTAAGGCTATGGATCGCGGCGGACAACTGCATGCATTCTACTCATCACCGAGACCTGGCTTCAACAATCCATCCTGAATAGCAGGCTACACCACACAGCGCCATGACTGAATAGAAAACTCCGGTAAGAGCAAAGAAGTGGGACTCTGTATGTACGTGAACAACAGCTGGTGTACCAACCAGTGGCTATTTCTATAAGACTACAGGTGAAACAATGTTTCACCAAGAAAAATAATACAAGAAAACTTCATAACTATCATTTTTTA